>CM045772.1:56905187-57162687 GCA_025200525.1 Camellia lanceoleosa
TAATCAAGAGCGTCGGCGACCGGGAATTAAGGCATGTTTCATCATTTGAAGTATGAAACGTCCCTCGTTTCCCGTGGTTGGACTAATGCTATTCCAAACACAATGCAAGCAACATGGAAAACATGCAATGTAACTACATGGCATACACAATGCTATGGACAATATGGCATACTCAATACAATATGATCATGGCATGCTCAATGCAAACAATAACATAACATGCACAACGATTATGACATGGCATACACAATGCAACAATGGACTTAAACCAAGATGGATAGGCCTACCATGCCCAACTCAAGGGCTATTGGGATGAAAAGAAGGCACGAATACAAAGCATGCATGCACAATGCATTGGCCAATACAAGAGGCCCAAGAGAGTGACAAATGTGCAAGTGTAAAGACACTAAGTGCACTAAAATTAAGTAAGAAATGATGCCAAATCATTCAAACAAAGCAAGTAGAGCATGCAATGGTCCTAAGGCATGAGAGCTATCAAAGAGGGCTACACATAAGGCATGTAATGCATGGGAAATATGCATACTAAGCATGGACAGAGTTGAAATAGGTCTTAACAAAGACCAAGACCAAAATGTGCTAAGATGGGGGCCCAAAGTCCTAGGCATGCAAGCATACACACTAAGGCATGAACTAGGCAACAATGCATAACCATCAAAGGCATTCAAAACATGAATGAAGCGAGAACATGGCAAGTCTATATGTTCTGAAATGTGATGTCAAGTGATGCCAAATCAAGTACACAACACAAATAAAGCATGCAATGGTGCTCAAAGGTTGAGGCAAGCAAGAGCGTTTACACTACAAGTATACAAAACATGAAGCATGTGATTAAGGCAACCAAAAACAATCCTAGTTCATATTAATATGAGACTAAAACATGCATGGATGGAAGCCAAAATGTGCTAGCATGAGGGGCATGAGGCATAATGCATACATGGCAAATAAGGTGGATTACACTACACCTATTAGGACCAAGCATGGGATGACTCAACCAACAAAAATTAGAGTTATATAATGGAAAAATAACCCAAATAAGCACTGAAATGATGGCTCGCAAGCAAAGGCATGAATGCATACACAATGGCTCATGTTAAGGCATAAAGGGGGAACCCTCCAACGCATTGATTCAAGGACAAATGCAAGTGCACTACCATGAAACATGGAGTTAAATAGCATAACTAATGGTGCCAAATCATTGAAATGAGCCAAGTAATGCATGCTAGTGGACCCGATGCACAAAGCAAACAAGCTAGGTTGAACCAAAGCTATACAAAGCAAGTCATGGATGACCAAGACAACCAAAATCAGACCTTAAACATGGAAAAACATAAACAAAGTCTTCTTGAAGTCAAGCCAAAAGCATGCTAAAAAGACATGTGCCAACATGATGCATGTTAGGCTATTTCATGGGATTGCATGGCAAGTGTATGGAGCATGCAAAGGCCAACCGAACCAAACCAAAATAGAGTCATGACATGGTAAAACATCGCCAAAAACATGCTGAAATGGAAAGAAAACAAGCTAGAATGACATGTCAAGGCATGAAGCATATAAAGCTAGTTTAAGGGATTTACACTACAAGTGTATTAGGAATGCAAGAGCCAACCAAACCATCCAAAAAAGATCTAAGGTATGTTAAAACATCACCAAAAACCTACTGAGATGGCTCGAAATCAAGCTAGAAACACATGCTCAAACATGAGGTATACAAGACTAGATTGTGTGATTTACACTAAAAGTGTATTAACCATGCAAGGGTGACCAAACTAAGCAAAAATAGTGGTATGTCTCAGCAAAATAACCACAAATACAAGCTAAGACATGGCCAACACACACTTACCAAAGGTGCTCAAACATGAGGCAAATGAAGCATGTAAAGAGGACACAAAGGAGAGAGGGTGACCCTCTCCTTCTTAGGACCTTAAAACACCATCCCCACCACTGAAATCTAGAGAGATTTTAGTGGTGAGAAGGCCAATACAAGGTGGTCTCAAAGCTCACAAAGATGGCACAAAAATGAGGCTAAACAAGGCCTAAGAGGGGGTAAAATATCCCAAACACCAAACTGATCTTAAACAAAGATCAAAAGCATGTGAAAACACAACTTTTATCAGTTATAAGCTAAGCTCAAAACAAAGATGAAAGATAGGCTAAAAGCTTAAGCAAGAAAGGGGATTTAAGGTTCAAAAACTCACCCTTGATGAACTTCTTCAAAGTCAAGAACAAAGAAGTTTTTTGAGCTTAAACCAAACCAAAAACTCCAAAAATAGCCTCAAGATGCCTCAAGAATAAAAGGGTGGTGCTTGGCTAGGAGGTTGTGTGCACAAGTGAAAAGACCAAGCACTTTAAGGCCCAAAATATGGAGATATAGAGGAGATATATGCTCAAGCCTTAGGAAAAATTCGTAACCTCTCGAATGGAGAGGAGGGCCTCTTCTAGAGGTTTGAAGCCAAAGCTTCCTCAAGAAGCTAAAAGTTGATGCAAATCCTCCATACACGCAGTATGGAGGATACAACCAGCCTTCCAATAGCAGCTTGGCATCCACACAATCGACAAAACAGAGGAAACCAAATTTGACTGTAAGGTGGTCGGCCGACAACTTTCTCCTCGGCCGACCAGGCAAGTGGTCTCCTAGAAAAAAGGAGGGCGGGCAAGGGCAATGGTGGTCTCCACATTGAAAGCAAGCCAATGGTGGGATGGGAAACCAAAAAATGTGGCCCAAAGACCAAGAAAACCAGTTTTCCAACCAGAAAATTAGCTGGCGGGGAGAAAAGTGGTTTCCAAGGATAAAAGCTGGTCTCCCACCCTTGTACCACTTCCCAAACAAGGAAAACAAGGTTCGTGCCAAGAACGAACTAACATGGATGCAAAACGAGACTTCGGGAGGCAAGACGTGAGGTTAGGGGCCTCAAAAATTGGCTGTTGAGCACAAAAAGTGGCGTATGACCACAAAAGTGGTTTCCCGGACCACAGTGTCCCTCTGGATAGATGAAACAAGGTATGTTCCAAAAAACGTGCCAAACAGAGAATGTTAAGCGGTGCCAAACCGAGGCGCGCGACCAACGGCTCTGAAAATCGGAAACTAGTCTCCAAACGGGAACAGTGGCCTACGACCACAAAAAGTAGTCTGCAACCACTGAGAGATGGTCTACAAGACCTCTCCCTCCCTCCGGGAAGAGAAAACAAGACTTAGTCCGCAGACCGAGTCAAAGTACAAAGAGTCCCGAGGACCGGAGGTGAGGCTCTCAGCCAAGAACTCCGAAACCTCGAAAGGAGCACAACATGCACAATCACCGAGTGCTCAACCGATGACGTCTAAGTCTTAAGGTCAGTCAAAAATGGGGTGTCTACAGACAGCCTACTTGATTATTGCCACATCGAGAGCCATGATCACTACGCCCGCCCCACTACCACGTTAGTTGGATGATCCATCACAGTACAACTGCCAAATGTCCCCAACATAAATTCTCCAGTTTAGCTTAGGTTGAATTTAATCAGACTTAAAGTCGGCAAGGCCTCCAGTGAATTCGACCACAAAGTCGGCAAGCACTTGCCCTTGCTTGAGGTCCTTGGCAGAAATTAAATATCGTACTGGCCGAGTTCGAGAGCCCACTTTGAAACGCGCCCTGATAGTTCTGCACTACGTAGTACTGACCGGAGGGGGTAGTCCGTTAGTACCCCAATGGTATGCCCCTGAAAGTAATGCATCAGTTTTCTTGCTGCTATGACGAGAGCAAGGACGAGTTTTTCCAATGGAAGGTAACGTGTTTTAGCGTCAACCATTGCTTTGCTCACATAATAAACAGGTCTCTACTCCCCTAGTTCTTCCTTTAATAGTACAGCGCTGATGACGCGATTGGAAACTGCAAGATATAAAATGAGCGGATCACCTACCGAAGGTGTTGTCAAGAGTGGAACTGATCGGAGGTAAGTCTTCAAACCATTCCAAATAGCTTCGGACTCAGAGGTCCATTCAAAAGCTTTACCCTGCCGAAGGGTATGAAAGAATTGTCGGCAGCGATCTATGGAACGATTGATGAACCTGTTGAATGCGGCAGCCATCCCCATCAACTTTTGAGCCTTCTTGACCGACTGAGGAGAACCGAGTTCTAGAATTGCTGTGATTTGCCTTAGGTTGGCTTCGATTCCACGGTGGTTAACAATGTAGCCAAGGAATTTGCCGGATCCGATCCCAAATGCACACTTGGAAGCGTTCAGCTTCATTTTGTACTTGCCTAGAATACCAAATGTCTCTTCCAGGTCGACTAGATGAGTTTGCTCTTCTTTGGACTTGACCACCATATCGTCAATGTACACTTCCATAGTACGGCCAAGTTGCTCCTTGAACATGGCAGTGACTAGTCTTTGGTAAGTTGCCCCCGCATTCTTCAGCCTAAAAGGCATAACCTTATAACAATAGGTTCCTCTTGGGGTGAGGAATGCAGTTTGATCTTGGTCCTCTGAATGCATGGCAATTTGATGGTAGCCTCTGTAGGCATCCAGGAAGCTCATACGTTAATGATATACCGTGGCATCTACAAGTCGTCTATTCTGGCGAAGGGAAAACAATCCTTGGGACAAGCTTTGTTTAAGTTCGTAAAATCCACGCAAACATGCCAAGTCTCATTTTTCTTCTTTATAACCACAGTATTCGATAGCCATGTAGGATAGGTCACTTCCCGGATTGCCCCGGTATCAAGCAACTGGTCAACTTCTTCAATAACGGCAGTAGTGTGTTCTGCGGCTAACCACTGGCTTTTCTGAATAATCGGCTTACATTTGGGGTCAACGTTTAAACGGTGCTGAGAAACAAATGGATCCACCCCCGGCATCTCATATGGTGACCACGTAAACACATCAAGGTTGCCGAGTAAGAAGGAAATTAGCTACTACTTGTCAAATTTATTCAGGGAGGCGCCGACCATGAGGAACCTGTTAGGATTCCCGTCAACTTCAACTCGATCCAGGGCTTCCGTTGCCTTTTCACTTAGGAGCCGCTCAACATCGTCAAGGCTCTCTCGATCCCAAGACCTCAATAGAATTCACTTACAATTTCTTGGTGTCTTTGCGCAAGAAGATAACATGCTTGTGTTGATTTCGGGAACCATGAATTTGTTCAATGCCGCTCGCTTAGGAAACAAAGTAGTTGATGATAGGTGATTGGCACGGCCTGCATGGTATGTAGCCAAGTTCGTCCCATGATGAGATTATACGGCGAAGGAAGCTTGACAACCAAAAATTCCACATCCACTGATCAAGAGCCTGCTCGCACTGGTAGCATGATTTTGCCCAACGGATATTCTGGATTAGCGTTGAAGCCGAACAACAGATAATGAGCTGGAGATAGGTCCGACTCAGTGAAGCCGAGTTTGATGAAGGTCTTGTAGTACATAACTTTCTTAGTACTTCCATAGTCAATGAGAACACGTTCAACGGTGAATCAATTTACGCGTAGTTCGATGACCAAGGGATCAATGTGGGGGAGCATTACGCTGACCAAATCAAAATCATCGAAAGAGATACTCGCAGTTTCATGGGGCCGTTTGGCTAGTGTGATTTGCTTTTGGAGGTTGGGATGCGACTGAATTGTATGTACCGCGAATGTAGTCGGCAAGTTGTATATCATATGGATTACACCGAGTGGAGGTGAATCCGCCAGAAGCAACCGCTTTTGGTTGAGTTGTTCTTTTGGACATGTTGCTTGCCGATCGCCTTATACCAACTCCTCAAGGTGATCCTTCAACGATAACAACCGCCGATATCATGACCGTGGTCTTTGTGGTATTCGCACCGCCATCCCGCCTCGTGTCGAGAGGTCCCATCATTTTGGGTGGCCATTTGAAGAATGGAAGGTGTTGAACTTTACACATAACCGCGTTAATCGGCCCGGCAACTCAGATATTTCTTGTCCGCCTTGTGCGCTTGCTATCCACTTGAAGTTGTTCATTAGCTCGGTGGGAACATTGGCCATTTGATCGGCGCGAATCTTGTCTTTTGTCTCATTTAGTCCGATTCCGTGGTTCAAGGCTCCGTGACGATACAGAATTTATCAGCCGAATGATTTCAGATGGGGCCGTCTTGTTGGCCTTGTGCCAGTTTTGACCCGCAAGGTGTCATCTTCCACTTTGCAATATTCTCGACTTTCTTCATTAACGCACTGCATCGCTTTTGGGGGCCTTTTGGTCAAGGAACTGCGGAGGGCACTATCAGGATGCAATCCCATTTTAAAGGCGGTGATGGCCATGGAGTCATTGCAAGCATCATCTACGAGATTAAAGCATTCCCAATAATGCACCGAATACGTACATAAGGTTTCCCCTGGTTGAATTTGCATTGCCCAGAGAGAATCGGCTTGCTTCGGTTGGACTTCATTGGTGATGAACCTTGCCCTGAAGGATTTTTGGAGTTGATTGAAGCTCTTAATCGATGCCAGTTCCAATTTATAATACCATCTGATGGCCAATGGTCCCAAACTACTTGGAAATATTCGGCACATAAGGGTCTCATCGTCTGCATGCAATGTCATGGATTGCTTATAATGACAAATGTGATCAGTGGGATCCGATTTTCCATCGTATAGGGTTAACGATGGAGCTTTGAACTTTTTGGGTAGTACTGCCCTTGCAATCCGTCGCACAAAGGGGTCATGTTGGTCCTCTTTGTCTGAATCATTTCTCCTCCTCTTATTCTGTGCACACGGGCTCCCTTCAGAAGAACTAGAGACTTCGACTTGCCCCTTCTTTTTGAATTCTGGGGATGATGAGTCAGAATCACTGCCACTATCTTGTCTCCGAATTCGAGGTTGTTGACCATCCTTTCTCGTGAGGTCGCCTCGGTCTTGGTGCGCGACCTATTGGGTGCCACCTCCAAGGCCAAATCAAAGGCGCCGTTTCAACCATCATGTTTTCCAACCTTCGCTCATTTTGCCACGATCCATAGTCGCTTGCATTGTCTCTTGTGCTGATGTCAAGGGTGAGGTCTGGCCAACTGAGTCGATGTTCAAGATCCTTCATGTGGCAATGTTCTCTGGCCCAAGCATGTTGCTTGGAGTGGTATCAACTCATGGCGAAGGTCGCCAAGAATCACCGAGGATCTTTTGTCACGCCCACCATGGATGTGCTAGAGTATTCCCACAGACGCGCAAATTATGGAGAAGTAGTTCGAAAATACTCTTTGGATCTTGTAGGTCACTCGTGATCCTCAGCATGTCACCTGAAAAGGAATGGACACTCTATTGGGTGCTTAATTAACACCGACGGATAAGTCAGTGTATACTCTCTTGGTTGCTTATATCTCCAGTTAAAATTTTTTCTCACATACCTTTTTTTGGCTGATGCTCCTCTATTTATATTTTTTCCCTTAGGCCTTAGGGTCGGGCACACCCTAGATCCATTGCACGTTTATTTATTTGGCTTTTGTTCAGCTGGTTGGAACGGCAATTAGCCTATTCGGCTCTATGATCGTCTAGGATCAATGTCGAATACAAATTATGTCCTTAACTAGCCTCATACCTTTATTCAACATTATTGCCCCCAGAATATTCGGCTTCCACAGAATTGATAAGAAAATCAAGTCCCATAATAACAAGAATACGTCAGCACTGAAGATCAATGCACTAGCGTTGGTGCTTAATTTGTTATATATCAATCTTGATGATCTTGTCTATACATGCACATACATCATAAAAAGAAAGTTTCTAATTACAAATCACAGAACCTGATTTAGTGAAAGATAAACACAAATTGCAATCAAATTACAGAAAAATAAAACTAATTGGAAAGAAGCTTCCCTGAACTAATGAAGCAAAAAAGAGAAAATCTTCCTAAGGGACAATGAGGTCCTGTCCCATTGTCTACACTACTAGGGTTCAAATTAATTCTATACAAGATGACCAAAAGACTTTCATACGATGTTGCTTTATCCTACAATTTAATAGGGAATTGAGGAGAGTCAAGAGAACAATCACTTTACTAATACTGACAATATTAGCCACTAACATCTCTATCCTAACCAATCCTTACAAGGTCAGAGTAACAACTTTGAGGAGCATAATCAAACCAACAATTCCTAAAACTTCACCCATAAAGCAGTGCCAACCATCACATAAAATAACCCTTGACACAATGGATTCAAAGATAACGTCGCTTGAACCCCAAGAAATATAACTCATTTCTTTATGTGGGTTAGTTCATTTTAAGCCAAATTCATTAGTCTTTACCCTCCTTTAATCCATTAAGTCCAAGATTATTGTTACGTCCACTAGAGATTACGTCCACTAAGTGAGAAATATGTCAAACGGGAGGTGATTCTCAACATGAAAAAGTGACTATGCCGTTGGCAATGAATCTTCATAAAGATTAAGCCATTAAGCATAAATCGCTAGTTCACATTTCGAATAACCATCAACTGATTGAAACAACTCTCAAATGAAAGAGATGAATGGAAAATCAATTATTAAAATGAGGTTTTTAAGCATGGAAATTAGACAAGGAAACAAGAACAAAGAAGGGTGGCTAACCCCTCCATTTTTGAGACCTCAAAGCATGATTTTTAGCCCTTTTTTAACTCTGAAAATCAATTTAGGGAGCAAAGAAAAAATAGTGTAAAAGTAAGGGTTTGTGCTATAGGAAAGGGTGTAGAAAGAGTGTAAACCCTCTCTACCCTTTTGGTAGCTCTCCAAATCCAAACTCACACACTTGGAATAGAATCAAAACAACATAAAACTAAAAGAACTAGATAGCAAATGGAAGAACAAGAAGTAAAAGAGAGGATGACAAGCTTATACTTCTCAAAGAAGTGAGCTTTTTCTTATGAACCAAACTAAGTCTCAACACACTCTCAAGCTTGAATTATGGTGTTCAAGGCTCAACCAAGGTTCCTAGGCTAAGGTGTGAGGGTGTACATGGTGTATGGATATAGGTTCAAGGTGATAGGTTTGCTCAAAGTGTTGCTTGCACAAGAAAAAGGAGAAGAGGAAGCTCTCAAGAAGGTGTAGAGGCTTTTTTGAAATTCCTCAACCCTCAAAATAGAGATATATGGTCGTTTTTATAGAAATTGAGCAAGAGTGATCATAAATATCTTCAAAATTGATAGTCGGTGTGCTCCCTGCAATGTTGTTTTCGCTACTAAGACACGACTGCCTTCAATAGCCATGGCTCAACCCTCAATAAGGCAATAATCGCCCTCAATGTGTTCTCTTGTTTTTCTTCTTCAGATTTAGTATAAGGGGGCACAATGTGTAAAAATGGATTTCTTGGGTATAATTAATGGGAATATAGAAGGTTTGGGATTATTTCGGAGCTTTAAACATGGCCCCTTTGTTGAGACCTCGAACCACGCACAACACCACTTTCATCATTGAGTATACCGAACAAAGTGCTCGAGCCTTGTGGGCAGTCAAAAATGGGGTGTCCACGGTTATATATAAACATTGTGAATACTTTGGCGATTTGAGATCAATGTGTGTTGAGTTGAGTTATTATGCATTTTATACTATTGGACATGAGGTTGTAACTGTGGTTGATGCTATTACGTTGTTGTTGTTGACATGATGTAATTTCGGAGATGAAATTTCCTAAAGGAGGGAGATTATAGCAGTCTGGGTTATGACCCGATCCTTTAATACTCTTCGGTTCTGAGTTTTGTATATATTGGTGTTGTTGATAGCTGTTTTAGTCTTATGTTATCATTGGGAGTTGAGTTTTTGATTGTTGGTTATGTTTGAAACAGGTTGGGACATAGCATTTATGGACAAGTTTTGGTTGTCTAGGTTATGTTCGCTCAAGCAGTGAGTTGGTCGCTCGAGTGACCTTTCGTTTCTCCTAAAATTTGTGTTTGGAGTCTGAACTTCTAAGTGTGGGTAATTCTTCGCTCAAGTGGTCTGTTTGCAATTTGAATTATTGAGTTCCTATTTTGCACGCAAGTAGTGTTTTGGTCACTCGAGCAGTCTGTTTTGCAGGGTTAATATTCTAGGAGTTTGGTTTCTCTGCTCTAGCCTTGTTTTAAGCGATACTCTGTGTTTGACACTCAAGCAGTGTTTTGATCACCGAGTAGTCTGCTTGTATAAAGTTGCGGGAAAAGATCTTTTATCACCTTTTATGATCTCTCTTCTTTCTTTCTCTCTTTCTCTTTCTAAAAGCTTTCTGAACCATTTTCTCTTCTCTCTTTCTCTAGTTCTTGCATAAATCTCGTTATATACTCAAATTCGTGGGTTTCTTCATTATAGTACTTTGGGATTTAAGGTAGAGCTCAACGAGGGGTCGCTTTTAATCTAACTGCTCAACCTTTCGTCTTTGCATATTTTTAAGGATTTGTTCATTTCTTTCTGCTTGCTTTGAAGTAGGGATTTCTTTACTGATTTGCATGTTACTTACCTTCATTATGTGTTAGTTGATTTAACTAGACTTTGGAAAACTTTGGGTTTGATTTTGGGATTTGAATTTGGTTCACAAAAGAGGGGTTTTGGAATGTGTTATTTGAAATACTGTTGGATTGGTTTATGGTGTTGGGAATGGAAGAAATTGTTTTAAAATGGTGAATGTTGCAAGAAATATTTGTTGAGTTTTATGAAAACTATTGATGATTTTGATTTTGAACAAAGATAAAAGGGCAATTGGTGAGATTTTTGGAATGTTATTGTGCTAATATCTATTTGAGTTGGAAAAGTGGAGTTGAACATGTGATTTTTACTCCTATATTGAAATTTTGAAATATATGTATCTATCTCTTAAAAGTTTATATTTTTAATAGAGATATTTGTCTTGGCTATCAGTGGAGGATAGCATTGAGTGTTGTAAAAATTACATGAAAACTAGGTTAATTGAAATCCATTCACTTGCATTGCATCTGAACATTGGTTTCATATTTATAAATTTGAAATGTATTGCTTTGAGAAAAATTGGTGAATACCGTAGTGAATCTGATTAAGGGGTGTGGTTATGGTTGTGGTTATTATTTATGTTGGCCTTTGTATCCTTAATGAAAGTCTAAAAACTCGCACGGTTAGATGCTGATTCTTCCGGTTAGTACTTGCAAAATAGCTTTTGGTAGTGCGCCTACTGGCAGATATGTATCTAAGGATTCCCAGCGTATGTATTTACTGTCCTGTTTTCTATATTGAAGTAAAAGTTTATCTATTGGAATTTGAACTTGGCATTACATTGTTTGAAAAGGGAAAACACATTGTTTTTGGTAAATGGCATTCATGTGCATTCATCATATGACTTGGTTAAGCATTATACAAATCATTAAACTTATCTTTACTGGGCATTAACTCACCCTATGTAGAAACCAACTTTCAAGTGTTGACGATATGCCTCTGCTAAGGGGTTAGCTTGGGAGGACTGTGGAACTAAAGGCTCGTTTTAAATTTTGTTTTGTAAATATGTTTTGTACAAGCCAAGGGACTTATTTGTATTGAGCATCGACCCATTTTTTTTTGTAACCAAGTAGTGTCTTGGAAATTTGTAGCCATTAAGGCATAATTCCTTTTGTTTATATATGTATAGATATCTGTCACGTGCTATAGATTCATAATCTAGTATTAATAAATGTATCAATGCATGTGACGCCTTTTGTAATATTTCAAGGAAATCAATGTATGAATGATAAGATCTAGTCGTGCTTTCAATATTGATTGATTGAGACTAATAAACTTCTGCATATTTGTTAAGAGTTATGAAGGTAGCTATTGCCATTATTTTTTGGGTGTTACATTGATGGTGGTGGTAGTGGTGGTAACGGTAGCAGTAGCGATGGTGGTAGCAATGTAGTGGTACTAAAATGACAATGGTGCTTATGGCAATAATGACAATGGTGATGAAGGTGGTGGTGGCAAAGACGGCGGCAGTGGCATGGTAGTAGTGGTAGTGGCAGTGGTTTTGTGGTAGTAGTGGTGGCAGTCGTAGTTGTAATGGTGGTGGTAATGGTGATAATGGTAATAGTAGCGGCGGCGGCAGCGATGGTGATGGTAGTAGTGGTGATAGTGAGTTTATAGTAGTGTATATCGATGTTTATGTTTAGTATTTATAAATTCAATCAAAATTAAGTAAGTTCCATATAACTTAAAATTTTCTTAACTTTTAACCTACATTTTAAGAAGCACTTAAAATTTTAAGTGATATCAATTATGGTTATCAAACAGGTTAATTGATTATCACTCAATGTATTCAGTTTTTAGTGCTAAATCAGGTTATCAAATATTCCCTTAATTCCACCATACTCATAATCTCATCTAATCTAGTCTAGCAAACAAACAAACCATAGCTTCTATATTGAGAGGCTCCAAACACACTCTAAAAATCCACTTCTTTATACATCCCAATCCTAAATTTGAATTCTTGTCTTTTTGTTGAACATCCCAATTAATCCCCTTTTACCCCTACTCACCCATCAACCACTGTGCTCACTTCTTCTAGTGGAGCCATCTCCAAAGACCCCGCCTACTACCTAGAAAGCCTTTTTCTTTCCCAAATACCTCTTCACCACCCTCTCTTTCATGTTACTCCTTTCTCCACACCACCCTCTACAACCTTGTCTCATTCCTACCTTTTTTTTTCTTCTTCTTTATGCCGAAACCCTCTCGCCACCTTCTCGCATCCCGTCCTCCTTCTTCTTCTTCTTCTTCTTCTTCTTCTTCTTCTTCTTCTTCTTCTTGTCGGGCCCTCATCCACTACCCTACAACCCATCACCTCCACCCCTTCGTGTTCTTCTTCACGCCAAACCATCCTTCGTTCTTTTCGCTTTCTTCCCCACCACAAATCCTAACCCTAACCTATATCTTCGACCTCCTTCCTACCGCCACTAAACCTTATATATATCAACTTTAGATCTAGGGTTTTCAAATCTAGGGTTTATGGAAGAAGATGAATAATGATGAGGAAATGAGAGGAAGAATAAGAAAAAGAAAAAGAGGAAAAAGGTGTCAGTAGGAAGAATGAGAAAATGAAGAAGAAGAAGAAGAAGAAGAATGAGGAAGATAGTGATAAGAAGTGCTTCACGATGGAAAAGGGGCTTGCCAACCAGTTGCCGAAGTTGAGAAGGGATGGTCAGAGGGTTATCGGAGTTGGAAAGAATGATTGGAGATAGGGTTATAATTGAATTATTTTGGTAATTTGATTAATGAGTAGAATGGTATTAAAAAAAAAAAATTGATAATTGAGATGTCTAACATAATGTTTTAGGTGCATTTAGAACCTCCCTTCTATGTTTCAACTATTTAAAATTTACGGACTTATTTACCCTTTTAATCACATTTGGTTGTACGCCTTCAGTAGATCTGTATGGGTTAATATGCGCGTGTCGAGTTGCATTGACACCTGTGACTCCTTTTCAATTTATATATATAGATATATATTTTTTCAACTTTTAAAACATTATAATTTTTATTTTATAAATTCATTTTTTTTATAAATTTTGTACTTTAAAAACTTAATAAACAAGATTAATATTTAATATAAAATTGGAATATTTACCAATAAATCCCATTTCACAAACAGTTTTACCGATTAGTCCTAAGGTTATTTCTATTGTTCTGATTAGTCCTATTAGTGGGGGAATATCTTATCAGTTGATCCTATTTCCTTTGTTTGGTAACATTGAGTGGTCAATTATACCATTCATTGTGTGTGTCACGTGACATACATCATTCTAAGGCAAAAATCATAAAGAGCCTTAGTGTACTTTATTGATGTGTGGCACCCATTGTATGTGTCACGTGACATATTATGTGTGTCACATGACACACCCTCATAGAGAGCCTTAGGCAAAAAGCATAAAGAGCCTTAGTGTACTTTGTTAATGTGTGACACACATTGTGTGTGCCACGTGACACACCCTCATAACATATTTGTGTGTGCCACGTGACACACCCTCATAAAGAGCCTTAGGCAAAAAACATAAAGAGCCTTAGTGTACTTTGTTGATGTGTGGCACACATTGTGTGTGTCACGTGACACACCCTCATAAAGAGCCTTAGGCAAAAAGCTTAAAGAGCCTTAGTGTACTTTGTTGATATGTGGCCCCCATTGTGTGTGTCACATGACATATTGTGCGTGGCACCCAACAAACATTACACAATAACTGATGACAACAAACATTACACAATAACTTATGGCAATTGCGTCCTTTGACAACAGATAGGACTAAACGGAGCATTAGAAAACACATGGGACTAATTGGATTACAAGATCAACATTTAGGATTTATTGGTAAATTTCCCTATAAAATTATGTAAAAATAAAATTTTAATTACTGACAAACCTACTAGATAAACCATTTTTGATCATGTTTATACATTTTTAGTTTGAAACTATAAAATATCATAATTTTCATTGTACACTGTTATTCTCTATAAAATATATATTTTTAGAGTCATCAAAATTTATCAAACTAGATCTGTTTGAATATGAATTTTTTAAAAACATAAGGGTGATGTTTTGGTGAAACTGAAAATTTCTCTATTTTTTCTAGTTTCAAAATTGAGAAATTCTCGGTTTAACGAAATTGACAATTTTTTTGGATAAAATAATATTTTCCTAATTTTTAAATTTTGTGATGAATTTTTTCATGTTCATGATGAAATTTCTCAATTTTAAGATTCAATTTCACAGTTTTGGGTTAAAAGATTTTTATTCATAAAATTGAGAATTTTTTTAGTTTTTCTCAATTTTAAACTGGGAAATTCCTCAATTTTTTTTTTTCTAAACTAAAATAATTTAGGTTGAATTATCAAATTCCATCCTAATTATTTTACATATATGTTAAAATACAATTTTCAAATTTTCTTCTCAATATTATCATCTTTGTTATTAGTGAATTTTATGTAACTGATATTCGCTCTAACCTTTCTATTTTGTTTTATCTTTTTTGTTTCTTGAGAGTTGCTTTCTCATCATTGTTTTATGATCAAAGTTTAGTATAGATTGCACATTTTAAATCATAAATTGATTCAACAACATCAATTGCACAAAGTCATTCTTCAATATTATGTTCTGTTCTTATTCAGCATACAAAAAATATATTCCCACTATATGCGCAATGGAGAAATTGAAATATACCTCCATCCATAATTGTTCAAGTATGTAAAAAGAAATTTATAATTCCCAGAGATGCTTTTATCTTATCTCTTGTCTTGATCAACCATTTCATGGAAACACATTCTTACTACATGAAGCACATTAAATCAAAATTGACTCAACAACATTTATTGTGGAAAATCATTCTTCAATTGAAATGAAAATTTCTATCCGGAATAATGTGGCATTGATATTTTTGAAATTGTGAGTCACAATGATAGTGTTTGATTTGAAATAAGAAAGTCACAAACAATCACATTGTTCTGCATAAAGATCTTGTATATCATTTGTAAATACTAAAAGAAAATTGGAAAATGTTAGGGGCGCTGTATAATGCTTCATTTGGATGGTATTTGAGATTAAATTCTATGAAAGTATAGGAGAGTTTGTTATTACAAGTAAGAATAATGTGCAGGACCCCCTTTTTAGGACCCCCTTTGGACCCCCTCTTGATTTGATTGGTCACATTTTTCTTCTTTTCTCTTTTTTTTTCTTTTCCCTTCAATCACCACCCGCCACGTGTCAAAGGGGGTAGCGGGGGTGGTGATTTGAGGGGGTGCCAATCACCACTGTACAAGTAAATTGATAAACTAAAAAGGAAGGAATGTATTACAACTAGAATCCTTTGTATGATGGGTTGTTAGGTATTGTGGATCTTGATAAGTACTGTCCACTAGACCCTAGATCCAATGGGGGCTTTAGGGGGTGGCCTCCCTTCAAAAGAAGGGGGGCCACCCCAATAGAACTCCCTCTAGCCTATGCACATATCCAGTGCTAACTCAAGGTCGTGGTACGTTCTCAACACCTGAAAAAAAATTCAGCCACATAGGGTGAACATATAGTCTAGTAGAAAATTCATTCTATCTATTAATATATATTTACACAGCATATGATCATGATGCTATACATATATAGGATGCTCAAATCGATTTTCTATCAATGACATTGTTTATTTTTTAAATCTCATGAATTATCAAAGTGTGTGATAAGAAACCTCAATTCACTATTCATTTCATTACATTTCGGTGAATCCTCTTAAGGTATATGTATCTACCAATGGCCATAGATAGCACCACCTAATCAACCCCACTTTACCAGTTACTAGCCAACTAATGTAGAACAAAATTCTATAATTTTTATATTTCTTAATTTTATTACTTTGGAATTAGATTTTGACAAGGATTTTAAATAGTCTAGAATTATAGTTTCTTATTCTCTTAGGTTTCCTAATTTGTGTTGATTTAAGTTTTCTAGTTTATTTTAGAATTACTTTTCCTACACGTATTAGGTTTAGTTTATTATAAATAAGCCTACAAGCATATGTAATAGATTCATTCAATCAATAATATTTTAAAGAATTTTTCTTCTATGTTCCTTGTGGATTCAATGGTGTTCTTGTGGATTCAAGCATTCTCGTCTACTAGAACGGTATCTAGTCCCTGTTCGTCTACTAGAATGATATCTAGCCTCGTGTGATTTATTCCGCTGTGTCATCAAGAAGAAAATTGGAACCTATACATTAAGCACACCCCCACTGTACTAGTCGCTAGCCAGAAGGAAATTAGTTCCTACATTAAGTACATTTGTCTATACACTATCTCGAATTCACATAACAGCTCAATTTAAAAATAATAATTCTCAAATCTCAATGCAACACATTCAAACCTTCATTTTCATCCAAAATGTGTTCAACAACACCTATGTTCAATAATGGGTTTTCAATACATGAATTCAACAATATATAATTCAATAAAATGAGTTTTAGTTCATCCTATGATGAAATTTAACAATATAATGTCGTCCTTCATGAATGACCAACAATACAATTTCTATCAATGCTATAATTCCATAAATTACATACACTTATCTTCAATTTCAAGATATAGGTACAATTTCATCATTTCATATAATTTAACAAATTATGGTTTCTCAAATTAAAGCACCCATATGCTATTTAACATTAAGAAAATAATTTTGACAAGAAAATTATAGAGAAACACCTAATCAATTCCAAACCCTAACCTCTAACGTGCATTTTCTCAAATATCTCTACCAATATCTCGATGGAGTCTAAAACTACCACATATACATATATAAACTATATTAAGTAAATAAAAGAAAATTGTACCTCAAATAGAGAAAAAAAAAAAAAAAAAGTGTGAACTAAAAAATTAGCAAAATAAAAACTGGCTCTGATGGATATGAATCCCTCAATGTGTTCTACAACGTTAATACTCGAGCTTTTGAGTGATATTAACTCCAACCATCTCAATCTTGAAGATTAATGAAGTATTAAAGGAAGAGAAAGAGGAAGAAGACCAGATAAAGTAAAGGGGCCCAAAATGCATGGTTGGGAGGCTGCCATGTCCCTCAAAAGATTTTGATCTCGCACAATCCGCTCGTGCGTAATTTCTAGGTTGCTCATGTGGATTTGTCCAGTGAATTTTGCTCGCAAGCTTCCATAATCTGCTCGTGCGAAACAACTATTCTACACGTGCATATTGACCTAGACAACTTTATAGGAAAATTTCAAACAGTCATATCTCCTTCGTCCAGAATCATAATTAGGTCAATTTTGTATCTAAATTGAAGTCCTGGAAGTAATCTTTCCAACGATTCTAGTTTCATGCCAAAATTTAAAAGTGTGGAGAGAGAAAAGAGCAAAAGAGTGAAGACTAGTCAAAAATAAAAACTCAAATTTAGAAAAATTAATTCAATCTTGCCCAAGTATCATGTTAACACATCAATCAAGGTTCTAAACACCAAGGAAGAGGTCTCATTTATAATAACAATAATGCTACACTAAACACTTTTTATATACCACCTCGAATGTACCACCTCATATGTTAACCAATCATTAGTGTAATGGGTCTTATCATTTATGTTTATATCAAATGATGTGTTACATATGAGGTGGTATAAAAGCTGGTAAGTGTAGTATTACTCTTATAATAATTAAAAGGTCAAATGCAAACTTGTCATTTCCAAGAGTCCGAAACAATGCAAGCACAAGGTAACAGGTACCAATTGAAGTAAACATGTTGGGTTTAAGATCTGAAACGCTACATTGGCTATAACAAGGTGGGTAGGGAAGTGGATAGGAGAGTAAGGGCTAGCAGTGAAGGGTGGGAGACGAAAGGAGTTGGCTGTGATAAGGTAGGTGGTACATGAGAGGTGGAGGTCATGGTGATAAGGTAATTGGTTGGGAAATGAGCATGGAAGTTGAGAGAAATAAATGATATATGCTTTGCACCACATTTTCATGGGTATTGTACCATGATATGATTGGAATGTAACTATTTCATTTTTGTGTAAACAACCGTTTTTTCATATTTTCATGGATTAGCCTTAGGAATGGCCATTTTAATCTGACTCACGAGCTCATCCATACCTATCTCGAATGGTGTAGATTTTATCTGATCCGTTACTTATACGGGGCAGGGGTGGATTAAATTTTGGTCACCCGTAACTCGCCCAGGGAGAGGGGGGACAGGGCAGGGCGGAGGCGGGTATCGCTTCCCCCAATCCAAACCTGACCCGATATATTTAATAATATATATGTATATATAATATAATTAGATATAAGAAAAAAATACTAAAAGTCTGCAGCTCTATTTAAATATAAATAAATAAGAAGTCAAACTGTCATCTCCTTATTTTGTTATAGGAAATTATTTTGTGTATTAAGGATTTAAATTGTTCTCAATTTTTTTGACAATTTGAAATGTGATCGGGTATTCGTGGGCGGGTATCAGGTATCCGTGTGGACGGGGATCGGGTTAAAAAATTATACCCGTAGTGGGGTTGGGGTGGGAATGGGGTTTGAAAGTAGGGGTGAGGGATGACAAATCCGCCCTGTGGCCATCCCTAATCACCCTTCAATATGGATAGTGTTTCGGTTGCCCCGTGCAACATGGCAATATCTGTCACCGAAGTATGACATTTTCTGTCACCGAAGTATAACAATGGTTGAAAATTAGACAGAAAATGAGTGAGAGCATTAATTAGTGCTACCACTAATGATATGGCAGTGGGTCCCACCATAAATGATTTGATATTTTGGCCTTAGTGTTGTATTTTTTTTTCTTTTTTTATTATGTACCATGTCATTAGTGGTCTTTTTAGAGCTCCAAAATTAGTGGTCTCTATCATTGTTGAAATTAGACCAAAGTGAGAAATAAATAATAGTTTAAACACCCAAATAGAATAATCTTTTTTTAGAGGCCAAAGTAAAAAATAGGTCATAGTATAGGGGTGAAAAAGTAATTTAACCAAATTTAATAACAGGCTAATGCAATGCATGATTTTACAAGTTATTCTATTTCCACACACTACTTCCTCTCTTTCCACACACTTAATGATTTTTTTTTATTACATTTTTGTCTTCAAATTAAATTACCAAAATATCCCTTTCCCAAAACCCTAACTCTAACTCTCTATATCAAAGATAGAGAACAAGTTTGGGGATGAATTCTCAATTAATATAAAGAACATCGGTAATTTTTTCTACATCATAACTAATTTTTTGATTTTTTTTTTCCCTTCTCTATTTTGTTGTTTGACTAGAATGGCCAATGTATGTTTTTGTTTATTAATATATAAGGGTAAATTACAAACACCCCCTCGAGGTTTAGTAAAAATACAGATTCCCCCCTGAAGTTTGAGAAATTACAAATTCCCCCCTAAGGGTCAAATTTTCATAATAAATTAGGAAAAATTAGGGGAATCAGATGAAAATAAAACCCTAGGGGCAATTTGTTATGAAAATGTAAACCTCAAAAGGATGTAATTTCTCAAACCTCGTGGAATCAGATTTTCACCAACCCTTGAAGGGGGTGTTTTTAATTTCCCCTTAATATAATTGTTTCCCATGTTTTCAAAAAAAAAAAAAAAAACAACAAAGAAGCATAAGAACAAAATATTTTCCTTAAACAAAAAAAAGTATATATATAATCATCATCTTGCAATATAATTGGCCAAACAATGGTTTTCAGAATCTCCACTAAGCAATTTGGATCATTACAAATACAAACTCTAAATAAAACTTTTTAATAGAGAAAATATATTACCGACGGTCATATGTAATTATATTAATCAAATTACAAATATGTAAGTTCGCTATGTTCCTCTAGCAGAGTAAAACTGAACCTCTTATTTCAATGATTAATTTCAGCAATGGAGGTTACGGAAGTGATGCCGACGGGTGGAGGGAGGGATGGGGGTAACGACTGAAAGTGAAAGGGAGAGGAAGAGGTGCTGTCGGCGATGGCAACAGCAACAACAATGGTAGCTTGTTAGGATTAGGGTTTGGAGGATGAAGATGGTAAGGGTATTTTTGATATGGTAGGATGTGTATTGAGTGAAAGTTGATAATTTAAATTTATTTAGTTTGTGTATTGAGAAAAGATGTGAAAAGAGAAAAAATAGTGTGTGGAAATAGAATTTTCCTGATTTTACCTTTTACATCAAGTTTGCTTTGCTCTGTCAATCTCAACTTTTAATCGAGAGGCTCCATACTTGATTCTGTAAGAACCGAATTTGCCCATAACTTGGCTAAAAATAAAAATTACACACTATTTAAAACTAAATTATCAACACTACAAAAATGAGGATATATACACTCATTTTATTTTATTTTGTAACACAAACCATGGTTGGAAAGTGGAATTCTCCCACACTGAACTTTTGTCAACAGTTTAGACCTCGGTTTTCAACCTCACTACACATTCACTTAATCACATTGAAAAAGAAAAGAAAAGGAAAAAAAGAAAAAAAAAAGTCAAGAATGGAAAAGAAGTATACAAAATCAAAAGATCAAACTAAAGCCTTGAAAGCACAACTCAAGCTAACGAATGATCCATGGTTTCTGTGTCCATTTTGATGTGGAAAACACAAGTTCCTGTAGAAATTTGCTTATCTTGTGAAGGAACCAATGCCATGGAGTCCACCTTCCAATATTGATCAACGTTCCTTCTCATCATCTCTTCACCATAGACCCATTTCTCCTCTTCCCTCTTATGTTCAAGACCCGCGTCGGAGCTCGAAATCGAGACCTTTCTCCAGTTACACCATATTCTCAACATGACATATATCAACCCCAAGCATATCAGTGTAGAGGTAAATACAATAGCCACTACAATCCAGGCAACAGCAGTGTTAGAAAGCTCTTTTTTACCCTGACCCATTGATGCCAAACACGGCGCTAGTGGTGGGCCGCATAGTCTGTCATTGCCCAAGAATGAACTGAGTGGGAATCCTGAAAAGGTTGATGGAAGTTGGCCTTGGAGATGATTGTTGGACAGGTTAAGCATGTGGAGGCTAGTCAGCTTTCCAAGTGAAGGTGGGACATGTCCTTGGAGATGATTGAAAGAAAGGTTCAATCTTTCCAACTTCACAAGATTTCCAAGAGAGGAAGGAATTTCCCCAGAGAGGAAATTTGTACTCAGGTCCAAAATAACTTGCAACTCAGTAAGTGTTCCGAGTTCGGATGGCACTGAACCAGTCAAGAAGTTTTCTGAGAGTCTCAGCTCATAGAGCTTCTTACACTGCTGAATTGTAGAAGGAATTGACCCAGAAAGGTTGTTTCTGTCTAGGCTAAGGACATTCAAAGAAGTTAGACTTCCTATCTCAGATGGGATTTCACCTGACAGTTTGTTTCCATGGAGATCGAGTTTAAGCAATCCTGAACAGTTCCCGATTTCTGAAGGTAATTTCCCAAGAAAATCATTGGATGAAAGATCAAGCTCACCAAGTTCTTGAAAGGATCCTAACCATGGAGGAATCATGCCTGAAAGTCGGTTGTTGTTGAGTAGGAAGTGGCCTAGTTTGTTGCAGTTTGAGAGCTCTGATGCCAACTCTCCTGTTAAATTATTGAACGATAAATCGAGGAAATTAAGCTCTGTGAGGTGGCCAAATTCGGAAGATATAGTCCCAGAAAGAAGGTTATGAGCAAGGCGAAGACGGGTCAGATTTTTCGACATGAAGAGTGTGGAAGGAATGGGACCTGAAAAGGTGTTGTTTGTCAAGTCTAGTCTGGTTAGCGTACTTGAACCTAAGAGAGGGAAGAGGCTTCCACTGAACCTGTTATTAGAAAAGTTTATGATGGTGAGGTTCTTTAGAAGGGAGAGAGTTTGAGGGAGCGGACCTTGAAATGAATTGTTGTAAAGAGTGATAAGGAATAGCTCTGAGAGGAATCTAAATGTTGGTGGGAGTGTTCCTGAGAGCTTGTTATCTGCCAAAGCCAGTGTCTGGAGCTTCTTGCAGTAGCCCAAGCTGGGTGGGACCGGACCCAATAGATCATTCTGCCTTAGTTGAAGGAAAACCAGATTTTTAAGCCTCCCAATTGTTTGTGGAATTGACCCTGTAAAATGATTTCCAAAGAAATCAATCTCTGTTAAACTTGAACAGTTTGTTAGCTCCACTGGTATGTTTCCTGACATCTGATTGTCATAGAGATATAGAACACTCAATCTCTGCAGCTTCCCAATTTCACCAGGAAGCCCACCTGTGATCATGTTGTCAAACAGATAAAAGGTCACCAAGTTGGTCATGTTTCCAATTACTGGATTTAGAGTACCCGAAAAACTGTTGTTGTTGAGTAAGAGATCTGTGAGGTTCTCTAGTTTGTCCAGCCCAGATGGTAGTTCTCCTTCAAATTCGTTGTTCGAAAGGTCTAATTGTTGAAGAGATGAACAATTCAGCAGTTCCATGGGGAATTTGCCAGAGAGATTATTTCCAGCAAGAAAGAGTTGCTGCAAATTTGAACCCACAACGCAGAGGTTGCTCGGAATGTCACCTGTCAAGAAATTATCAGACAGAACAAGAACCTGGAGGTTCTTCAATTGGGTAGTGAGAACGGTGATTATGCCTGAGAGGTTGTTTTTCGATAAGTCGAGCCTCTCAAGATTACCCAATTTGTTGATCTCTGATGGGATTTCTCCATTCAATCTGTTCCCAAGCAAGTTGAGGTGCTTCAAGTTGAAGAGACGACCCAACTCGATAGGAATCGATCCAGTAAGGCTGTTATTGGCTAAGTTCAGAACTTGAATTGATTCAAGCTTTCCCATCAAAGTAGGGATTTCTCCTTCAAGCATGTTGTTGGAAGCTGCAAAGTTTTGGAGCTCTGAGCAACCACTGATCTTTTGTGGTATGAGGCCGCCGAGACTGTTCTTCTGCAAATCAAGAGATTTGAGATGCTTCAAATTACCAATTTCAACTGGAATACTTCCATTTAATTG
This sequence comes from Camellia lanceoleosa, assembly GCA_025200525.1. NCBI lineage: Eukaryota > Viridiplantae > Streptophyta > Magnoliopsida > Ericales > Theaceae > Camellia > Camellia lanceoleosa. The sequence continues at coordinate 56,928,520 of CM045772.1, forward strand.
GCAATAAGCAAGTGCAAGAACTCTCAACTCGGTCAAGTTACCAATGTCTCGCGGAACTTGCCCGGTTAACATGTTATCTCCTATTCTAAGAACTTCCAGTTTTATCAAAAGACCGATCTCTTCAGGAATCCTACCGGAGATGTTGTTTGAATAAAGCAACAGCTCTCGTAGATTTTGAAGCTTCCCGAGTTCCGGTGGGATCGACCCAGTCAGGGAATTCATTGAAAAATCAAGTGTTTGAAGTGAAGTGAGCTTTGAGAAGTCAGGAGAGATCAGACCTGATAGTCCTGACCCAGAAAGGTTCAGACTCACAACACGGGTTTGATCATCTGAGCATGTCAATCCATTCCAGGTACACATGTTAGAGCTTGGAGACCAGTTGTCAAGAACTCCTACTGGATCAATGAGTGCTGATTTTATTCTCATGAGCCAGTATGAGTCCGTTGAATTATCCCCATGGATAACAGCACCAAGTACTGAGAAAAACAGCATCAAATGAAACATCTGAGTGCTACCCATTTCAGAAGATGTGACCGAGATCGATTTCAAAGCCAAGTACCAGGTACCCGAATCGCAAGATTCAGTCAACTGTTGTTACTTGGTGAGCTTGATTTACAATATAAATCGAAAAAAAACAGAAACAAGAAAAAGAATTTCAGGTTCAACATGTTCAGAATGGTACAATGGAATGGAGTTGGTGGAAATTTGCATGGAAGTTAGGACAGGATTTGAGTTTATATAGTTTTTATTGAAGTAGGCCTGCCTAATCAGCTTGAAAAGATGGTGTGAACTATAGTTATGCATGAAAAGTGATTAAACTTTTAACTTATGAGTTAACTTAGTATAAGATTTAACTGTTTTTACCTTTTCAGTTCTTGGTAAAGGTGTGGTGCTTTTGTTTTTGTTTTTATTTTTCTTTTGGTTTTTGTTTTCAAAGCAATCATGGAATTCTGTAGCATGTTTAAGTAGCTTTTGAGATGGGGATACGTATGAAGATAAAATATTGTGATAGGTATTGATAGAAAAAGAACAAACAAGCTATAGGAAAGAGAGATAGTCCCACTACCTGCTTGAAAGAAAATTCAAGTGGGCCTCTCTACTAAGGTTCTACTTGATGTTGTCCTTCGATTGAGAATTCCAGTAAGTATTTTAAATATTTATATATATTCAGATTTTTATCTAAAAAAATAATATATGAGTCCGATTCAATTATTGTAAGGTAAAATTCACATTTACAATGAATCTAAATAACATATTATTTTTTAAATAATTTTTTTTTTAGATAACGAGACTTGTGAATATAAATAACACTATTTCAATATGAGAATAAAAAATTAGTGATTTAAAAAGTTGATTAAAAATTAATTTTTTGACTTTTTTTTATTTTTTTATGTATAAAAAATATATGAAATAATGTGATTCAAAATGAATTAAAAGGTACATGGTAACTTTTCGCCTGCTTCCCAAATTAAAATACAGAATATTTACTGAATTGTGTGTCGGTAATTCAATTATTATAATACTAATTCAGGGCAACAATAAGATATAGATGCATGGAATCTGAGAATAGATTGGGTATGACTTTTTAAGAGATGTGGTCAGATCACCTTCAACAATTGTCAACTAAATAGGTATAAATCCATTATGTTATTGCGGTTGTTATAGGATGCTCCGCAGATGCATCAAGTGTGATAATTTCATTCAAACCCCACCGTCCACACTGCACAGTGATTTAAACCTCTTTTTTCTCATTTCAAGGATTTATAATCACCATTGTATAAAACTATAAAAGCAATTGAAGGTAAATGATATACTTTTCTTCTTGAGTTACACTACTGACTTGTATAAGAGAAGTGTTTGGTTTTTGTTCTTGACAATCTTATTTGACAAAACTCCTTTCAGTTGTAATTGCATTCGATCTTTTATTTCAGTGAGATTATGAATATTAGATGCAAATCCAATCTGAATTGTGTCTTGTAGAGAAGTTTGTAGTGTTAATTCTTTCATGTTTGCCACTTCACTGCTATGTTGGAGATTGAGCTGCCCAATCAACTAGCGGGGGTTCAGGGGGCAGCGCTCCTTGGCGGGTCCAGGGCAGCCAGGGTCAAGGGGCAGTGCCTCCGAAGCAAAAAGTAAAATTGCAGTTGAAGTTGTTTTTCCACTGGAGCAGCCATTCCTACGCTCGAGCGGAGATTGTGACCTTTCAAAAGTTTCGCTTACCTACAAAAGTACTAAGAGTTTACCTTTTCCCCTCGAGCGGTCATTCATGTGCTCAAGCACAGAACCGCTCGAGCGGCCATTCTTGTGTTCGAGTAGAGATCGCAAATCTATTTTCTATAAATATGTAGTTGTTAGCACCATAAATCTGCAATTTTTATTATTTATATAATTGCAGGACACGTGGTATCCTCTTATTCATTTGGAAGTTGAAAGAAGTTATAGAGATGGTGAAGAATATGAAGGACAAAGTGGATGAGTGAAAAGACACATAGCAAGACAAGAATGAAGATGGAAGAAATGAGTAGTTACTAAGTAGTTATTGCTATATTTTTTCCTCTATAAATAATCATTAATGACTACATTGTAAAAGGTCCCAAAACTTAAATCAAAGACAATTGATTTCAATATTTCTTGTCATTTTCCTTATCTTAGGAGTAGTTTAACATAGTTTTATATTTCGAAGCATTTATTTTCAACACTTTCATTTCGAAGCATTTCATGCACTTCCTTTTCAAAGCATAGGACTAAAGGTAAGTAATTATTACTTTGATTGTTCACTCAATCGTCTTTCTCCATCTCCCTTTCTTCTTTTAATTTTTCTTTTTTCTACACTTTGGCAATTTTGAAGTCCTCTTTGTTGAGACGAAAGAATTGTCAACACAATCGCTTGATAATTGGCTTAAATTTAATCTGTAAAGATTTTTTAATCCTTGTTGGCACGTTCGCATTTATAATATTTTTCTTCGTACGAAAAATAAGCCAACATTTTTGGCACGCCCAGTGGGACTGCTAAGTATAAGAAATGACAAACAATTTGAATTTCGCCATTCGAACTTGTCAATTTGAAATATATTGGCGTGAAAAAAAAATTTTGGATCTTCAAGAAGTGATCCATTTTCTTGATGAAATAAACTTTCATCCATTATAATATTATTTGGTAGAAGAAAAAAATATCATTTAATTGGAGAAATTCATCAACTTGATATGGAAATTCGCCAATGGAATGATGAGTTATCAACTCTCACTGCCAAGTCTTTAACTGAGGCTTTAATGGCCAGAATTGGTGAATTTTTTCAGAATTTTTCCATGGTTGAAAATAGCAAAAGCAAAGAGTTGATTTCATCAATGGCTCGGGGGGTTCAATAGTCCGTTTTTAAAAAGCCAAATTATGAAATTAATATAATGAAAGAGCATGTTTTTGAGCCAAATTTGGCTAAGAATGATGTTTCATGCATGGCTCGGGGGGTGTCAAAACCAATTTTTAGAGAGTCAAGTAATGAAAATAACATATCTATGAGTGATTTTTATAAGCCATTAATGGCTAAATGGAAAAACAACTCACTTTGCCAAATAATTATGAAAAATCAATTCGGCAAAAGTCATGTTTTTAACGCAAACATGGTCAAGAATAATGAACAAGCCACTTTTCATGAATTCAAAATTTTTGACATTTTCCAAAGTGTCAAAAAGTATGAATTTTCATGGTCACACTATACCATGACTTTTGTTATTCGAAATCCATTTTGGATTTATGGATCACATCAAACGTTGACTTTGATGGAATGGCTAGCAAATAATATTTCGTTATTGAAATATATTGGGCCAAAAATATGGTTGATTCATAAAACCATCATCATTTGGTTTTATGGTTACCTTCGAAATATGTCATAAGACACTTCGAAGTATGTTATTCATTGAAATATCATTTTATAGTCATTAATGGCTTGTTAAAATGCCAAACTGATTTCATAGTAATCCAACTCTTTGGATTTTGTATGAAGAGATGTCATGAGCACTTTCGAAGGACGACTTTGATCCTTTAGTAACATATGTGACTTTCGAATGGTGGTTTTGTTATCTATAAACACCTTCGAAATGTAACATGGGACGAAAAAACTCTCGAAATGTGTATCTCTCTTCAAATATATGTAAAATGGCAATTAATTAGTTATCGAATAATGCCTATTTTTGACATAATAAGTTGGTTCGAAGAACAACCATTTTGGTGTCTTCGAAGAATTAATAATTGGTTCGAAGCACAAAATTAATATTTTCATTAATTATGTATGAACCAGAACATACAAAATTTGAATAACCACAATGTTGGCCAAAAGTTGCTTCGAATTCCATCTTGCATTAACAGCTTCAAAGAAAAAATAATGGTGGTTATGAACCTTCGAAGCTTTACCGAATATTTCCAAGGATGTAATTTGTCCTTTGTCGGCACTTTCAACTTTCGAAAGATGATTTTGGTCCTTTATACTACATTCGAAGCTTGTTTTTAGTCCATAATAGCTAGCATTCGAGACATCTAGTCATAATTTCATACTCATTCGAAGCACTTAATTGGTACTATTACATCATTCGAAGCACTTTGTTAATATTATTCAAAACATTTTATTGCTTAGATTAATCATGTGTTTGGTTCGGCCCTTCAAAAATTCAAGTAAACATCATTTTTAAGGGTCATGGGGGTAATGTTAGCACCATAAATCTGTAATTTTTATTATTTATATAATTGCAGGACACGTGGCATCCTCTTATTCATTTGGAAGTTAAAAGAAGTTATAGAGATGATGGAGAATATGAAGGACAAAATGGATGAGTGGAAGGACAAAGTGGATGAGTGGAAAGACACATGGCAAGACAAGAATGAAGATGGAAGAAATGGGTAGTTACTAAGTAGTTATTGCTATATTTTTTCCTCTATAAATAGTCATTAATGGCTACATTGTAAAAGGTCCCAGAACTTAAATAAAAGACAATTGATTTCAATATTTCTTGTCATTTTCCTTATCTTAGGAGTAGTTTAACATAGATTTATATTTCGAAACATTTATTTTCAGCACTTTCATTTCGAAGCATTTCATGTACTTCATTTTCAAAGCATGGGATTAGAGGTAAGTAATTATTACTTTGATTGTTCACTCAATCGCCTTTCTCTATCTCCCTTTCTTCTTTTAATTTTTCTTTTCTCTACACTTTGACAATTTTGAAGTCCTCTTTGTTGAGACGAAAGAACTGTCAACACAATCGCTTGATAATTGGCTTGAATTTAATCTGTAAGAATTTTTCAATCCTTGCTGGCACGCTCGCATTTATAATATTTTTCTTCGTAGGAAAAATAAGCCAACAAAGAGTTCTATAAGATTTTAGGCACGACTTCCAGATCTTCTTCTTGGGTATTAGGGTTTTTCATCCGAGTCGCTTTACTAGTTTCTTTGATGTTTATTTGAGTTTAACTCATGGTTTGAAAAGCATATATCAAAGGATTGCTTGTTTCGTTCAATACAAAAGAGATAATTGTTCTTCAGTGGGTTCTGGAGAATTTGGGTCAGAAGTTTTGGTGGATTCTGAAGTAGCTCATTGTCGTAGATTCAACATCGGCGTTGTAGATTCAACGTTGTACAAGACAATTCCGAGGTAAAGACGGGGCTGAAAGAGGCATATAGGGATTAGTTCAATTCGAGTATGGATTCGCTAGATAATTTAGAGTATACTTGTGCAATTCCTTTATGTCTTCTTAGTGGATTGTTTTGTGACTTTTGCCCGTGATTTTTTTATCACAATTGGAGGCGCTCCAATTGTGATTTTTTCACGTAAAATCGTTGTGTCGATTTGTCTTAATTTTTTGATTGAGACTGTTATTTACAACTTAAAATTGATACATAATCACAAATCAATATTTAGAAAATTTCTAGATTTTTCAAGAAGAGCATCTATTAGGACTACAATGCCTTTGCCCTGTTTAGTGTAACTTATTATTATAGATTGAAAGTTGATAATTAAAAAATAAAATTTAAAAGCATTTCATCCCTAGCTTTTAAATAATCATTTTTTTAGTTTTTTTAAACTATTTTTGTCTAACAAATTGTAAGTAGAAATAGTCTGGCATAAATTCCAAAAGGAATATGAGTGGAAGCACTAATGATGTGGTAATGGGTCCCACCCACTGCCCACGGTGTTGTTGTGTCTGTTTTTTTTTTTTTTTTTTTTTTAAGAAAAGTGGATGCCACATCATTAGTGGTTACTTTAGAGCACCACTTTTAATAGTCTCTATCATTACTCATTCCAAAATTAAAATATTCCCTCCATCCCATTTGTTCGGTCCATTATTTCATTTTTTGTTCTCCTAAAATATATGTCCACTTTGAAAAGTCAAAACTTTAAATTTAAAAGTTTTCAAAATTATCCCTTATAAAGTAATTATAAGTATATTTAAAAATGAGAATAGAAGGATATTTTTAGAATTTTATCTTTTAAATTTTGAATTCGAACCGTAATGAATATCTCTTTAAAAAGTTTGAATCTTCAAAATGGACTATTAATTTGGGACGGAGAGAGTAATCAATAAATAGACCATTTAACCCTTTTTTGTTTGTCTGCTGAAAATCATTTCTTCTTTTCGACAGTGTTACATGCACATAGTTAAAGCATAGAAATTACACAGAAAGTGCACTATGTGGTTTAGATTTATTTTAAGCATGACGTACATAACAATCAATAAGGATAAAATGATGGATCGCACCCACATATTATAATTTCTGTACATTTTATGTGTTTTTACTCAATTCAAAAGCATTTCTCTTCGTCTTCAATTTTTTGTTTTATTTTTGCAAAACATACTTGTTTAGCGAATTGTTTCTAAAAACTATTTTCGGAAAAATTTATTAAAATCAACTCACTTTTTAAGAAATTACTAAAAATTGTTTTCAAAATTTCAAAATTAATTTTGCACAAACATGAAAATGATTTTCAATTCCAAACAGGCTTACTGATTTTTGTTCTCAATTATTTTTACTAAAAATTTTTGAGCCATGATTGCTTATTTTTATGAAGAAATGAAAACTAAAGTTACATCACATAAGGAGATATTTGCAGCCATATGTATTACCTTTAATAAAAATGTCACACAAATATACAAATCTTATAAATTATTATAAAATAAGTTGCAAGCTTTGTATATTTGTATAGCATTATGAGAACTAATTGTTAGACATAACAATACTCAGTTGGTCTGTTTTAACATCCCAGCCTCTCATTAATTTTTTTGGGCAAATTACCAACAATCCCTTGAAATTTGACTAAAATATGGATTCCTCCCTCAAGTTTACAAAATTACAAATTGTCTCCTGAGGTCTATATTTTCATAACAAATGGAGGGCAACTTGTTATGCAAATATAAACCTCAGGAGATAATTTGTTATGTAAATATAAACCTCAGGGGGTGGGATGTAATTTCTCAAGGGAATCTGTATATTAATCAAACGTCGAGGGGGGTGTTTGTAATTTTCCCAATTTTCTTTAATTTAATTTTTTTTTTTTTTTTGAAAGTTATAAACTTTGAAATAATATGGATTGAGAATTCACAGATCAAATCTCCTCTTTCCTAACCAAATCCCACCTAATGCTAAATTAAATACAAGAAGAAAACATAAGAGCAAAACAACCCCCAATTAGCTTAATTTCAGTGGAGACCAACTTGATCTATCTACCAAGACCATGTGAGGTTTGTGTGTTATATAATCAAAATAGAGAATGTTTCATCTTCCCATCTGACCGCATTAAATTTCTAACTCAGAGAGAGACAGAAAGTGTGAGAGTGGGGGGTGGGTGGGGTTATTGCAATTGTATGCATGGTGGAGGATTCCTGCTAAAGAGGAGCCCAAGAGCATCACGACAAGAAGTTCACTTCATAATGATTTTCTTTCCAAGGAAGCACGTGCTCATACTTAGCTTTCACCTTTACTCTAAAACCATATATATCCATTCATTCACCTTTGCTTATTTTTAGGTTTTGGTGAGTGATTTTTTTAGTTAAAAAATTATTAAATAAAATAAAATAAAAAAATCAGCAATTTATATTAAAAAGTTAAAAAATTTTATTTTTTCTTTATTTTTTGTATAACTTTTTATAAAAAATCAAAAAATCATTCTTAACATATTAATTTTTTTTATATCATATTTTAATCAAAAAATTATTTAAAAAAAATCGATTCTCAAACGAGACGTGAGTGAGGCAACAAACATGGGTGGAAATTCCAACTAGCTTTGTCCCATCAAAATCCTTAGACAAGGTAGCAAAGTTTTTACTTTTGTGGACCATTGTTACCATAGTGCTTGGACACCTTGTCCCTCTCTCTCTCTCTCTCTCCCTCTCTCTCTCTCTCTCTCCACACATGCAATATGTAATAAATACCTCCATTAATCCCAATATGTCTGCTCAAGAATTGAATATTTGGTTTGGTTTGGTTTGGAAACACATAGTTAAATTTCGGGTAAATTATGATGATAGTCTCTATACTTTAGTTCTTATCTCATTTAGGTCTAAGTAATTTTAATTGACTCGGTTTTGAGTTTAAATATATGAATTTGTCTCAATTTGATCCAATTGATTATAATTTTTAGTATTTTTTTATGAAAAATATGCATAGAAGTATCATGTCATATTTTTAAGTAAAATTATAAATTTACTCAACTAAGTGCGTTAATCTCAATTAATTTAGTGATAAATTTTAAAAAATATTAACGATATTATCAATTGGACTAAATTGACACAAAATCTAAAATTAAAAGCAGACATTGACTCAATTGGAAGTATAGAAACTAAAATGATACAAGAATAAAATACAGGAACCATTGATATAATTTGCCCTTGAATTTGATAATGGACATTTTAAATCCCTATGTATTTCAAATGTATAGCTTGGCTATCAAATTTTTTTAAAAAGGTTTTGAAATTAAGAAGTTGTGAAACGAATGGGCAAGAATTGAAAGGTGTTAACGAATGGAATTTGGGAAATCACATCTAATCAGGTGTTATTTGAAATTCTCGAAAATTTTAGTCATTAAATTCATGAATTGATTTGCATATATTTGAAATTTTGAAGGCTAATGAGCACAGAATTTCAAAATCGCGTTACCTAAATTCGCATAACCTCGACGCTCTAAATCCGAATAGAGCCTAAGTTCTTTTCTTATCTTTCTTGTGTAATTAACTTCAATTTTCAAACTACCATTACCTTCGATTTGTTTCTTACTTCTAGCTACTGCTGATAAAGAAAGCTGCAATATTACATATCTTATAAAACTATAATTGTCATTAGACCTCCTTGAGACATTTGCGTCATTCTCTAAAGAATTTTTTGATTTTCTACCTACTCTAATACTTTTGTCTAATTTTTTACTAGGAATAAAACAAAAAGAGTGTTACCAGAATACCCACCAACTCTGGATTTTTGTAGGAAAATGAGAAGATAGTTGGGATTAATATAGTAAGAAATTAAGGGGCAAAGGGAATTAAATACAAGACAAAGCCAAAGGAGAAGGTAAATTATTGGAAACACTGATATATAAAATTATTATATTTAAGAATGATTTGTTGAAAAGGATGTTGCCAAAAGATATTCCTTCCTTTGGTATCACAATAGCATAATTTTCCTGAAATTAAGTTCTAAAAAAATGCATAAGAATTATGTTCCGATATCAAAAGTGAACAAATTGCTCTTATAATCATAGTTTTTGCTTGAGACTAAAGGGTTGGCCTAATAGAAGAGTTGTTATGTGATGTCTATGTTTGAGTCTCGCTGTTGTGTGATGTATCTTTCTACTCCTTGTACACTCTGTGATTAAAATTTTTCTCGCGCAAATAGCAAGAAAAGAGAAAAATGAAAAGGTAAAGAAAATAAGTTGATTTTGAGATTACACCACTCGAGTGAAAATACCCATTGGTCATGAAATAGAAAGGTTGAGATGAAGTGTATATATATTTATATAGAAAGGTTGAGATGAAGTGTATTGCCACTAATAATTTTTTATTAAACAAGTCATGTTGACTTTGTATGTTAAGCTTTCCTTTAGTCTGTTATAATATACTACTAATTGATTTTTAAGATGTTGACTTTGGTTTGTTTGCTTTGTTACTTAGGCTTGGTTTGGGTTATACTATATAATCCATCTTTTTATCTTTTTATCTTTTTTCTATCACATTAACTCTCTACTTTTTTGCACATCTTTTCGTAAAAAGACAAAAAGTACACTTTTTTAGAACACCCCAAACTAACCCTAAATCTTGTAGCTTTGTTTAACCAACTGTTTTCAGAAGGGAGAAGCCCCTTTATGCCTTTGACCACTGACGACACTATTGAAGAAGGTATTGTGGACCTTTATAATTGGTGAAATGATTATCTACTTGCTTCATAATCCAAAATTAATGGTGATAATTAATTAAATAGATATAGAGATGATGTTATATGAAACTTTGAAATTGAAGCATACAAAAGCCAGATGTGTTGTTATTCCACAATTATTCCAAATAAAGAAAATGAAAGAGAAAAAAAATTCGAAAGTGAGAATATATCCACAAGATCAAGATATTTATGCATAATTTGCTTATCTTGATTAAGGTTGTGTTTGGATTTTAAATTCATTTTTTCATACTCTTTTCTTTTTCTTGTACAAATCCAATATCGAAATACCAGTACGATTCTGAAAGGGGAGAAGAAAAGAATAAAGAAAAGCAAAGAAAACAACAAGAAGAAGGCCAAAAACAACAATTTGGCTCGATCAAATTAGTAACAAAAGGAAGAAGGAGGAAAACTAAAAGGGAAGTTATAAATATAAAAAAAAAAATATTTAAAAAAAAAATCTCAAGATTTGACTCTTATAACAAAATAAATCTTGAATTTTTAATTTTGTTAATTTAAGTCCTAAACTTTTAATTTATTTTCAATCTAAATCATTTACTTATTTTTGTTAATTAAAATCGATAAAAAAAATATAAAAAAATTGATATTTTAGTAGGTGTTTGACATCCCCTAAAATAGCCAAAAAATTAAAAAAGTTACTGAAAAAGCAAAAAATGTAACATTATTCACATGTTTGGGCAAGAAACAAAAAGTTGAATAGACAGAGAATAAAAAGACAGAAATATCCCCTCCAACAGTGCACTTTTTGGTGAAAAAAAAAAAACAGTGCAGCACAGTGCACTAACGCACGGAAAGCAGTGTAGCACGGATAGCATGTCAAAAAGTCAAAAGGGTAGGAAGGTAATTTTGCTAGTTGATAAAATATTTTAATATACATTTTTTTTGTAAAAAATTAAAAAGTTATCACAAACATACATCTTTTTTTTTCTCTACTTTTTTAGTCAAAAAGTACACTTATATAGTTCATCCCAAACAACCCCTTAGTCATTAAATTCAATAAAAAAAAATAATAATTTAAACATTTTATGTATATCTACACTGACTTTAATAACTAAAATAATATTTTCTATTGATTTTACTTAACAAAAATAGGCTATAGGTTTGGATTGAAAACTCAGGGTTTAAATTGACAAAATTAAAAACTTAAGGTTTATTTTGTTAGAAGGCTCAAATTCTAATTTTTATTTTTATTTTTATTTTTTATGTAATTATCCCAAAACTAAAACTCGGCATTCATTTGATTGTTTTGTTCTTTCTCATTACGTGGGTGAAAAGAATGTCTAAAGTTTGAGTCAATTACACATATTTTCCTTGATTGTTTTGACAATTATATGGACTTTCCTTTTGATTTTTAAAATTACACTGCCTTCTTTTGTCTAGATCATGGGGAAATTCTATTTCTACACACCTAATTAACTCAGTACACATTTTTTCTCAATACACACACCTATTAATTTATTTATTGATTAATTTTCTCAATCCACACACTAAAAGTTACAATTATATTCTTCACTCAACTATTATTGTACATTCACCACTTACCCTTCCTTTCCACACACCTTTGATTTACCCAACTTCCACATTTTTGAGCCACCAATGTGAAGACCTTGAGACCAAAGTCCGAAGTGAAAAAGTAAAGACCACCTTGAAGACCAAAGTTTGAAGTGAAAAAGTAAAGCCACTTTTCCTCCATTGAAGACATCCTTGAAAGACGTCCATTGAAAACCTCCAAAATAGTGTTGAAGGTAAGGAATTTTTCCATTTTCTTATTACATTTATCATTTTGTTATTTCATTTTACCATTTTCAGATCTTTGTACACTCCATTACCATAAAATCCTCAGTTTTCTCCTTATTGTTTACAGTTTGGGGATGTCGGCACTAGTTTTCCGAATTTGTACACATAATTCAGAACTCAACAACTGAATAAATTTGAATTTTTTGACTAAATAGTGCCGAAAATAGATAAAATGTTCGATAGGTATCTTCCAAATTTAGCAAATTCTTTCGATTTTGTAGTTTCAAAAAGTATGTGTTCTTTCGACACTAAAGTTCCGAATGGTTTTTTTTTTAAGACCAAGTTACATAGGCCACCAAGATTGGTTTTACCTTAGGTTATTTTCCAACAATGTTATTTTATGGGTATGTTTATTTATTTAATTTTTTTGTGAACTTCAACACATAACAATAGAAGAAAAAATCTATGTAGTATTGGTATTCCCACATTATATTGTTAGCACAACTAGTTGTTATTGCTATATTGGTTGATGACTACAATTCGACTAATTTATTGTATATTTGTTAGTGTTTTCACTATAAATGCTATATTGGGTTGATGAGAACAATTTTCTGTATGCAGAAAGATGCCGGTACCAGTCAACGTCAGTCAGTAATGGCTTCAAATAGAAGACTCCGTGAATTAGAGAATGTTAAACGTGGACGTGCTAGTGTGTGATGATGACACACATTGCCATGGCTGATGATCCTATACATGATGCACTAGGTATGCATGATGACCCTACTGGTGATGATGCTAACGTTGTTGATGAAGATATTCTTACTCAACCTTTTTCAGGAGTGCCAACTGATCCATTAATCCTTAAAGTTTTAAAAGTCATGTTGCCGCAACTATTTAGAATGGTGCTAATGAAAGAGGACCCTTGAAGTTTCATAATCACTCGTCTAAGATTCGTTCGTGGCTGTGGTGGGAACAAGGCAACAACACTACATTTGTAAACATTGTGAAGAAGTCAAGACTTGCACACTTGGCTCGTTGCACGTACCGTTTTGTCAACAAAATTGTAGTGTCTAGTTTTGTTGAGAGATAACAACCAGAGACAAACACCTTCCATTTGACTGTTGGAGAGATGATTATCGTGTTGGATGATGTCGCCATTATCCTAGGACTTCCCATTGTAGGCAAATCTATTAGTGCGCGTAAGTTGTCAGGAAGGCGGGCCGTTGCATTAGTAGTTAATACCTTGGAAATTGATGAGCAAGAGGTTAGACATGAGATTTTTAGTGTTGGAGGCAATTCAGTGAGGCTTGAGTGGTTGATGACACACTTTCATAATGTCACAGACAATGATTCAATGGAAATAATTGCATGTGCAGGCAGAGCATACTTGCTATTTTTGTTGGGTGGTACACTTTTCAGTGATAAGACTGGTACTAGGGTTCCCATTGTTTATTTGAGTTTGTTGTCCGATTTGACAACCGTATCTTCATATGCTTGGGGTGCTGCTGCTTTAGCGTACTTATATAGACAATTGGGGTACGCTAGCAGGTCCGGCGTGAAACAAATAGCGACACTCCTTGAGGGATGGATTTATGAGCACGTTCATGGATTCTGACCACACTTGAATATGAATTACACTCAAGACATGCCACATGTTTACCGGTGGACTTCTCAGAGAGAATCTAGTGAAGAGACACAGTCGCAAACTTTTTGAGAGGAGCTTGATAGATTGGGTGTACATGATGTAAGTTAAAAAGTCGTTCAAAATTTGAAACTCTATTTCATACAAATTTACAGCTATCATATCTTACAGTTGTTATTGTTTGTAGGTTATTTGGGACCTATACTAAAGTTGCAGAGATGTCCATTCGTGTCACCCAATTACATCCTACCACAATTGCCAAAAGTGTTTGGAAGTAGTTGAACCATATCACCCTGATAGAGTTTTAAGACAGTTTGGCAGAGTGCAGACAATCCCTAATCCACCACCTGGCCCTATGCGTGCTTCTCGAGAAGCCACAGCTCCACGCTACAATGTTATGTATGCATACTTGGACATCATTTGGAGGCATGGGATAACCATGTGTTATCTAATCGGAGAAGGAGTACACCAGTACAGTAACCTTGGGATTGTGTTCTTGGTTACATGTATTGGTACCAAACTACTACCCATATGTATGTTCAAAACCCAATGCATTGTTCTCAAGTGGACCCAAATATTTATCATTATCAGTATCCTAGCCAAGAGGAACAGGTTTCATTTTTTTCATTTACATTACAAATTATTTATGTCAATTGTTCTAGGTTTGTATATAATGTTGTATTTGTTCTCGTAATGCAGAGTATGTCACTGATATATTAGAATACTCATCCTTTCGTTGAGGCTAGCTATGAGGATAGTGTTCAACATCTTAATAAGCTTTACTACATAATTGATGCAATTGAACAGCTTCTTCAAGATCAGCACATTAGCACATCCACTCAAGGTTGGTCTGCACCCAGCTCTTCTACTGCACATCGTTTTGGAGCACATTACACTTGCCGGTCACGTAGTTGATAGTAGTTTATAATGTTAACACAAGTAGTTTGCGATGGTGTTGGTGGATGTATAAGGAGACAAATATTATTATTATCTTCGGATTATGTACTTTTTGGATTATGTATAAGGAGACATGTATTTTGTGATGATGTGGATAGATTGAACTACTAGTTAATATTATTATTGCTTCTTAGATACTTGCTATTTAATATGAATAATCTTTAACAGTAGTTACACTTGGTTAATATAATTTTCATTACATTTTGTGCTCAGACAATGTAAAAATAATATGACATCCATTCCATAAATAAGAGAACTATAACTCATATGATATTCTATTAAAAAAAATGACCATTACAAAATCCAATGGCAAAATGATATGCATCTCGTTATTCCATGCTTGTAAATCATAAAAACTAATGTCTTAAACCTCTCATGACTACTCTCTAATACATCAATCTATGTCAACTACATCAAATGTCTATCAAGTAACTACATTAGGTCCTATGTTGTCTTTGAATTTTTGAATGCAGCTAACATATGCATTCTCTCATTCTGATGCACAAGGGTAATGGTGAACTCGGCACAGCAATGGGAGGAACTGGATGACCGGCCTCCAAAAATACCTACACGTACATCCAAAAAAATACATATCTTTACCAAATCCATCAAATTTGCAATTACACAAATATTAAACAACAATGTTAGGTTATTTTCATAAGTTATACATGCATAAAATGATTTCCATTAACAAATCCAATGGCAATCTCACGACAATCAACTGGGGTTATTGGCGGTGATCTCAAAGGTAAGAAAGTGAGACACTATTGCAATGACAAGTGGTACAAGACTACATTATAAAATGATGCAATAAGATGTCCCATGTCAGGTATAATCATCCAACGATCAAAGGCTGGGCTATCTTGAAAATATGAAAGAATGTGTGTCAGCTCCTCAATCCCCTCATGTGACCCATATAGTACAATGTATTCATCTCTATGATTATTCAATTCAAGTACCAGATCACACCTAACTTGCACCCAGTCATTCTCTCCAAGACCAAGTAAACCCACAATAGCTCTAAAACCATAATCCCCATCACCATCTGCATCTCTCATCCACTTTATGAATGGTTTTAACATAGGTAGGAAGTCAGCAGCATATGCACTAGGTAAACTTGTTCTTGTACGATATGTCTTTGACTTCACGTTCCACTTCTTCTCATGCACTTTAGAAGCTCTTTTTTTCTTTGACTAACAGGAAGCTAATGTGCTCTAGCTGTTATGGCCATCGTCAACCAACTCAAATGCACATAGGTCACGATAGCAAAATATATTAATTTTCTTATGTCCTCGACATGGATTATACTTCACATTAGGCTCAATAAGAAAAGTGTTCGCTGGATTTGCAATTTCCTTCAACTTCTTCAACATATCCAATTGCGTGGCAATATCAAACTCATTGAACCACTTCAAAATCATCTCAAGTTTTGGGATACAAGTCAATTCCAATTTCTCAACCTTCGGATTATGCACACATATAGTAAGTTGCATCCAATGTACATGTATGCTACTGAATGGAATAGAATAGCCTTGTCTCATGTAATCTGCAATCTTGTGAGCACAAGGTAAACCATGTGTGCGCCTAAGAACACACCCACATGTTGAAACATCAATTCCAACTGAATTTACTCTCTTACTCTCTACCAACACGTACTCCAATGCATAGATAGACACATTACTCCAAAGCTCTCTAAATTGAGAAGGTTTGAATTGATGTTGCACAACAATCAAACTCTTCTCAAATGATGCTTTTACTTGAATGTGCTGCAACTCAAGTAGACAATGTATTTTTTCAAATGAAATCTCAAATGTCGTTTGACTTGAACCTAATTACCTCTTCAATCTAGCATGAGCACTCTCAACCCTGTTCATATGGATGTAAACAAAAATAATCAAGCATAATAATTAAAAATAACAATATGATTTATAAGAACTTAAAAAAAACAAATTTTACCGATTGGTTGTAACATTGCCAAAATGCAAACACATGTCTGTATATACCGCAATGAATTTTTCTTTATACGGATTCAACCAACTCATAGTAACATACTTGATTGCCTCCGAATAGTTACTAAAATTCTTATGCAGTATTGCAAGGTGATCATTGTATTCCTTGTCAGTTGATGACAATACCAAATAGTTTCATGCAATGTTACACTACTCTCATTTTCCTTTTGTCTTAAACATTTTCTTGCATTGCGCCAATACATTCTTATTAATATGCCAATGACATAACAACTGCCGAGCATTCGGCAAGGTGTTGTCAATGGCATTCATCAAAGTAAGCTCTCTGTCTATGACAATGACTTCAGGTAAAACACTATTGTCCATAAGATCGCACAATGTTTGTAATGTCCATGCATAATTATCAACCCGCTTAGTTTGCAAGTATGCGAAAGCCATGGAGAATGTCATATGAGTTGATGTCACTCCCATAATTTCAAAAAGAGGTCGATATCTATCCGTCTTATATGTGCAATCCATAATCAACACACGAGGGAATGTACGAAACAAATCCAAACTCACTGGATGTTCCCAAAACAAGTTTGTGACAGTTATAGAGCCTTCCTCTCAGCAATGACAGTCAATATACTTATGTTTCACTAATTCACCGAGCAATTATTACATCTAGGATCTACCAGCTGTCTATAAAACCCTACATCGATGTTGTACATTGTAAACTGTCTTTATTGTGCTCATATTAAGGGCATCTCTCTGTTTGAGTATAATAAGTATCTCGTTTGGTCTTACTAGGCTTTTTGACATATGTACTAACAGTGACTTTTCATTAGCTGACAATCTCCCTACATATGAATGTCCTTTGAGATGCTCCGCAACTGGATGATTATGCAGTCCACAAACTACATTCAATGTCCATTCATCGTTTGTTTTTAACTTGTATGCCCTCAAATCAAAAGGACATTCGCACTTCTTTGTACCAGTTTGTTACAATAAGTCTTTCGAGCCATCTTTCAACTTCTTACGTGATCTATACTTCCCACTCCGCTCACAAGAAAGATAAATTCTTGGTCTCTTGCGACCACCACCATAGTCCGACGTCCTTATAATAATAACAAAGCCATTTGTCCTTCCAATATCACATACCCAAGTGAGCAATTCATCTTTGTTGTCGAAAACTTGTATATAATGTTACACAACTTTTATAAGAACAAACTAAACAAACTAACTAATAAAAATTATGAACTTTCGAATTTCATGTTAGAGGTTACTTGTTTAGTTGTAAAATGACTAGTACAATCCACCATAATATCCGATTGAACCTCAGTTTCTTCAGTGCATGCCATCTGAAGAGGAGGCAAAAACAATTTTCATTCGGTTGCACAGAGCTGAAAATAATAATAAAATTCAGCACTACAAAGTCGAAAATAATAAAACAATTCGGTACTACAAAGCTAAAAATAATAACAGATCCGTCACTTTAATACCGAAATAAAGCAAAAAATTCAGAATTTAAGTTTTGAAAAATATAAAACAATTCAAAACTTGACTATCGAATTAATGTACAATTTTCGTATTTTAAGTATCGAAATATAAATAATATTTTGGAAGTTGATTTTTGAATATATTGATAAAATTTAGCATTGACTATCTAACTGAAAAACGCAAAAAAATAAAATAAAATAAAATAAAATTAATATATATATATATATAATCCACAAAAAAAACCTTTTCATCACTGACTATGCTATCACCAGACATATTTTTTCTTGAGTTTGAACTTCCATTGGTTTGCAACTCTTCCATATCAAAATCAAGTAAAAATTGGGGAACTAATAAGAAAACAATTTAAATAATAGAGTATAACCTAGAGAATAAAGCAACATGAGAGATGTTTTGAGAGTATTGCTTTACAAGTAATAGAGGAGTATAGAGTGTGTAACAAGTAAAGTGACGACGATGAAAAAACTAGGGTTTAATTTTTTTTTAACTCAAAATGTGTATATTGAGATTTTATTGTTCTTAAAAGATGTGTACAGAGAATTTTTCTATATAGGATTATGGGTGTTGCTCGATGTCTATTATGGTCATTTTTATTTAGGATATAATTGTCATTAAATTAATATTTCATTAAGTATGTGCTCTAAGTTAATTAGGTCTGTAGAAATAGAATTTCCTTGGATTGTGGCCAAACGAAGTGAATGTTTGAGGTAAGAAGACCAAAATAATCATACAATAAAAAAAATTACACTTTATTGAGAAAATTTCAGTCTTGATGAAAAGAGAAAAATGCCTTTATGTATATGAAGAAACCTAATAGTGTTGGACCCCTTATTTCTTATTGTTGAAGTCCAAAGACTGAAAACAACTGAAGACATAAAAAGATCACTCATGCAATATCCAATATGGGACAGGGTTGCTAGAAACTTTTTTCTTAGGTTGTATTTGATTCATATGGATTTAGGAAAGAATTTGAAAATGGAAAAGAAAAAGGTGTGTGAAATTTAGTGGAAGGTAGGTGTTAGTAAAAATTATGCTAACTCCCAATCGACAAGAATTGAACAACAATTTAAACTAAACAATCAAACAAGAGTAATAAAGTGGCTACGTTTTTTATTCAAATGCCTAGAAAGTACAAGGACTTCTTTGGAACAAAATTACGATCGACAAGATAGATGAAGTAAACAAAGTAAACAAAAGTTGATTTCAAGAAGAAACCACCGAAGTTCACAAAGTTTACAAATTACAGAGAAACTACCCTTAAATTGATGAACTATTCCTAAGATTAAGCGAAATCTAAAACTAGTTGTTGTTGTGTTGTTGATGATCCTCTCCTCTGTCAAATGCTTAGCTTTTATATTTTCCTCCTCTTTTCTTGGCCCATGATCGCATGTTCCTTCCCAACTTGCAGCTGCAACTTTCATAACTGCCATTGTAACTGCCTCCCTAGTCCCAAGCCTTCAAACTTCATCAAACCTTCAAAACCCCCATGTCGAACCAAAGCTCCTTTATGTTGGCACGTGTCCCTTAACACTTTGAATACCATATCGACAAAGGGAAATCATTCCATTTCGCATATGTTCCTTTCTGAAAACAGCCCACTAAGTCCATGACTTCATCTGCCACTTGGACCAGCCTACGCACATAATCAACTTTTCCATGCCACTGGTCCCTCTAACTGATGAAGGATTCTCACTTTGACTCTGCCATGTGTCATCCTCTAATTAGTTCACCTATTAATAGGAATTTTACAAAAATAGGTGCAAACAATGCCCCATTGTTTAGTTAAATAAATAATCATGGTTTTTAAATTAAACAAATCCATTCCCAAGGACCAAACAAATAATATACTTAATTCAAATGAATCCAAACACTGCGCCTAACATAAGCTATGAAAGCTTAAACCTTTCAACTTTACCTTACTTTAGTTCTTCCCTCTTTCTTTCGAAACTCTTACACCACAATCCCAAATAACTTAAAACTCTGAACAATGGCTCCCAGGAAGTCGAAATCCACTAAAGAAGATGAAACTAGTGATGAACAACTTTAATTCCCTAAAACCATTAGAGACCTCATCAGCTCTTTGAAGTTAGACTTGACTTTGATCCCAAGTACCACTAGCGTAGCCAAAGCAACCCTAGCACCTAGCTTTATAGCGTATTTCCCAAACAAACTAGCCTCATAGTACCCACTTGCTAATGGCGAATCACTACTTCTCAACCAACCAAAACTCAATTAGGTAAATTGGGACAACAACAAGAACCCTCTCCGATCATGGAGACAACCAAATTCCACTTAGCAAAGTTGGGTCAAATGGATTGAAGCTCACAACCCAAATGTGCGGAAACATCTAGGCATTAGTGAGGTAATTTGTCTATAGACCCTCAAATTTGATATGAGCAAATGGTTAATTGTTGCTGCTGCTTGTTTCTAGTCACAATCTTGTAATTCAATGCTTTTAGGATTTGGCATGATGTCCCCAACTATTCTAGATGTAGCCCACTTAACTGGACTTCCCATTCTAGGGTTAGAAATCAATGCCCTACTAGAACCACCACCAGTGACTTTCACTCTCAATACTGACATAAGTTATATTGACTTTATCAAAAAATATAAGTCTATCGATGACCAAGAAAAGGCTGCATTTTGTCTTATGTGGCTTTGTCAATTCTTTTTTTGTGTCCCTGGTTTCAAAACCACTAAAGAATACCTTCCCTTGGCTTTACGCCTTCAAGATGGCCAAGCCATGGCTCTTGCTCCTTATTTACTTGCCACACTCTACAAGGGCATGTTTTCTTTTGTTGACAAGAAGATATCCTCCAACTGTGGTGGACCATTCTGGCTTTTTCAAGCTTGGTTATATACCTACTTCCTTGAGGTACAACCTCCCAAGCCAAACACCATGATCCTAAACCACCAATCCTAAGCAGAATACTTCTTAACCTTTGTTGACAATCTCATCTCTAGTTTTTCTCAATACCTTACTACATTTTTCAACTTTCTATTTGGTAGAAACTCCCTTCTCTTCAGGCCATTTCGTGACTATAGATACTCCTCCTCCAGACTAGGACATCTCTACATGGACCCTTCCAACTTGACAAATGACCAAATAAGATCCCAAGTTGAGACATGGAAGAATGTTCTCACTTATAGATACATTTTAGTTGGATGCTCTATCTCTTCTACCAAAATGTCTAGCAGCAGCTTTGAAAGCTATTGCCCTAACCAATAGGCAAGACAATTTGGACTTACCTTCGTCCAACCATCCATGAACAAGTAAGTAAAAGAACCAGTATCAAAAACTCATCCCAAGTATAACTAATCAAAATAGAGAAGGAAACTCTCCTTAAGAACTTCAGACTTATGCTTTCAAGCCTATTTCTGATCTCACCAAGGGCTTTGAACATTGGTGGACCCTCATGGCTGTAGTGATCTTCTACAAACCCCTTGACGTTTGTCTCAAGGAAGTTTCCATTGATAATCAAGGCCTTGAGCCATCAATCTCAAGCCTCAAGACCACAAGTAATCATCTTTTAAGCAATCAACTTATCTCCATTTTTTAAATTACTTCTCTCTTACTTTTGATCTCTTTGATTCTTGCAGTCAAATTCACTCCAATGGTGCCTCCTCCTACTACTGAAATCCCAATCAGGGATGCAAGCAAAGGCAAAGCACCATTGGATCCAAATGTCCAAGAAAAAAACTCCTTCATCTGTGCCCAAGCTTATGGGGGATTCAATTTCAGCTCTTTAAACACAAAAGCAAAGGAAGACAAGGACTACTCAACTACCCCCAAGGGAAACAACATCAAGGAAAAGGCAAGAACAACCACCCGCAAGGGAAATAACATCAAAGAAAAGGCAAGGGCCTCTTGCTGCAACTCTACCTCAAGAGGACTTTAATCCATTCCTCTCAGCCAAATGCTTGGAAAAATAGCCCCAAATCCTCCAGTCTGATTCCTCATTTTTATGCTCACACCTCTCTTAGAATCATTAAACAACTTATTTTAATTTTCATTATAATTTCCTTCTTTAGAGAAAAATAAGAAAACATCTCATTTTAACTGAGGTTGAGGATGAGGAAATTCTCAATTCCTCTCCTAAAGAAATTCCTCAAACATAACAACCTCACTTCTCTAAAAGTGAGCCAAGTAATCCACTTGCAACTCAATCTGTTCCACACAACAATCCTGATCCACCATCTATCAACCTTAGGGATATGACCTTTGGAACCTTTCTAATGAAGGTTCTTTATCCAAGGTCAACTGAACCCATTAACTTTCCATCAATGATTCCCTCAGACTAGGTGCTTGAGTCTACCAACTTCCCCACTGAACAACCTTCTAATATACAAGAGGACATAATTGACCTTGATCCATCATCTCCAAATGGCCAATCATCCCCTATTGGTGAATCTTTTGAAAAGGAAACTCCTAACAATCCTCACCCATCATTCAATAAGCAATCTATTAAGCCTCCCTCCATCTAATCTTCAAGTTGCTCATGGTGAGTAAACTCCCAAATCTTTCTTTTACTTTTTTTTTTTTTTTTTCAATTAGCCCTACTGACTTCTTATTTCTCCACACAAGGATGGAAACATCAGTTGAAATAATTCTACCCACTGATCTCAACTTCACAAGTGGAAATAACACAAGAGTTGAACCTGACACCATCCAAATTCCTGAGGTTGGAAACATGGAAGAAACTCCATCAATGAGTGGGAATGCTAAAAGCACTATTCCCCTAAGTAACAAATGAGCCCTCTGTTTGTGTTTCAAAGCACACTTCAACCACTACTGAGCAACCTCAAAACCTACTAGTTAAGAGTACTACAACTAGAGAAACACCAACTCCAATTACGAACACCATCACTTCAATATGCAGGTAATAACTCTTCTCCACACTTCTCTTTAGTTAAAATTCATTAATCCTTACTTACCTCTGACTGCCAACAAGTTTTGACTTCAACTGGAACAACTTTGAGCATTTGAGATGAGATTACAGCCTTTTAGAAAAGCCTTGAGCACATATCTCCACTCCCACAAAGGCTTTATCATTTTAACTCTAAAGATTAACAAATCTTAACTTCCTTCTTGAGTTGTATCGACATCCCATTTGAGGAATAGCTTCAAAACAACTAATCAAAACTTTGAATTGCCTAATTGTCATTCAAAGGCTATCTCCTAACCCCTTCAGTCAGAATCAACTCACCTATCTGGCCAACTCTTTTGGAAATTGCCCAAAGTTGCCAAGAAAATATTCTACCCAAGAAAGACTTTTTGGGAACTACCCAAACCATCTCCAACTTGCTAATGATAACCTGTCAAAGCTCCTCTAGTCTTTCTAACCAAGATCAAGTACTGACCCTTGAAAAAGCCAAACTTGAAGTAGAACTAGCTCTAGTCAAGCAGAAAAGGCTTGAACTTCAACAACAAAAAGAAAAACTTGGTGATGAAGCTAGAACCTTACTTGCCAATATTGGGAATGGCCCATCATCCATACAAGCCACCAAGGAAGAACTTGATCAAGCTCAAGCTACGTTGGCAGCCATTCAATCAAGATGAGGCACACTTCTCCAAAGACTAATTTTGTTGTTCTTTCTTTCTTTGTAAATGTCTTAAACACAGTTTGCTTTTTATGAATACTTTGAAATTTCAATGAGTATAAGTACTTGTTTTATCATTTTCCTGTAAGGCTTTCCCACATGATTGGATAGTACTTTTTTAAATACTTTCCATTTATGTTTCTTCTATGTGGTTGTCCTTCTAAAGATTCTAATCAGTATGCCCCTCTTTTAAGGACCTTATGGACTCAAAAAGGTTCTTTCCAATTTGGTGACTGCTTGCTAAACTCAGGATCCTTTGTCCCCAATGGTAAGATAGTTTTCCAAACTAAGTCACCTTCACCAAAAGCTTACACTTTAACCTTCTTATTACAAATTCTTTCAATTTTCTTGTTTTATGCTATCATACAATTGAAAGCATCAACTCTTTTCCCTTCTACATCTTGAAATTCTATAAACATGGCCTCATTATATTTATCGATAGAGATGTCATAATGCCTGGCCACTTTATTGGACCTTACTATTACCTCTAAGGGCAACGCTGTAGCATGACCATAAACTAATTCATAAGAAGAAGCATGAGTATTATCCTTCATAGAATTTCTATATGCCCACAATACTTCAGGTAGAAATTCATGCCAATCTCTTGGGTTATCCTCTATCACCCTACTCAAGGTTGCCTTAATGGTCTTATTTGATGATTCTGCTTGCCTATTTACTTAGGCATAAAATGGGGATGAATTGAGTAATTGAATGCCATATATTCTGGCAAACTCTTTAACTTCATCACCATTGAAAATTGTCCCTTGATAGACAATGATTGTTTATGGCAACACAAATCTATGAACCACATGTTTCTTGATAAAATCAATAACATGTGACTGATTCACCACTTTCAAAGGAATTGCTTCAACCCATTTAGTAAAATAATCAGTTGCAACTAATATAAATGAGTGTTGTTTTGATGAAGGTGGGAAGATTTGGCCAATCAAATCCATTGCCCATTCTCTAAATGGCCAGGGCTTAACAATTGAGTGTAAATCCACAATAGGCAATTTTTGAATGTTTCCATGTTTTTGACATTGTTGACATCCCTTTGCATAACTCAAGCAATCTTTTATCATTGAAGGCCAAAAATAAACATGTCTTTTAATAAGCCACATCTTCTTCTCACCTGCCTAGTGAGCTCCACAAATGCCCTCATGCACTTCTACCATGACTTGCATTTGTTTCAACTTTCTAATACATAATAGAACCAAACCATCTTGGGTTCTTCTAAACAAATCATCTCCCAAAATAACATAATTCATGACCTAATACCTTGTCTTCCTATCCATAGTTGCTTCTGGGTTACTTATGTACTTAATCAAAGATGATCTCCAATCATCTTCTGCCACATCTAAAACCAGTATTGATAAACTTTGTTGCTGTCGACACTTGGCACATGGCATCATTCTTTTTTGAATCCTTATAATTCTCTCTTGAAATCCATCTGGAATTCTTAAACTAGATGCTACTTAAGCCATATTGTTAGCCGCTTTATTCTCAAGTCTAAACATATGTTCAAACTCTATTAATTCAAAACCTTTGACCAATTCTAACACTTGATCTAAGTATTCCCCAAGTATTACACTATTACACTCATAATGGCCAATGACTTGTCTTATCACTAATTGTGAATCTCCATACACCTTTAAGTGTTGGATTTTGAGGCTTCTTGCCAATTCCAAGCCAAATCAAGGCCTCATACCCAGCCTGATTGTTTGATAGTACTTAGAACTCATCCAACTGATAACATGAGTGAAACACTTGTCCATCTGGTGACACCAATACTACTCCAACACTTACACGCTCTTCAGTCTTTGAACCATCAAACATCAACTTCCATGGCTTCAATTCTATTGAAAAAACTTCATACAAATCTGGTTCAACAGGGCTACAAGGATGTTTAGCTAAAAAATTTACTAAGGCTTGGCCTTTTATAGCTTTTAACTAATAAGTATTTTACATCTGTTTAGGCAGTCACATTAACTTCTGAAGGTAACATGTAATGCCTTAACTTGATTGCTGCAAAATATAAGGTCGAACATAACTTCTTTAAAGAACTATACCTAATTTCTGCTTCATTTAATTTTTTACTTAGGTAATACATAGCTTGTTCACATTTCTTTTCATTATCGTGTACCAACAAACAACCAATTGATTGTTTCCCTACTAAAATATACAATTTCAAAGGTTTCCCTTTGATTGATGGCATCAACACTGGGGGTTTAGACAAATATTCCTTAATTGAAGCAAATGCTCTTTGATGTTCACTTTTGCACTTACAATCCTTGTCAGACTTCAACCTCAAAAAATGAGAAAAAAAAAAAAAACCAAAGTTTTTCTTGCCAACTAGCAATAAATCTTCTCAAGAAATTTATTTGCCCAAGAAAATTTTGCAACTCCTTATTGGATGGGTGTTGTGCTACTTTAACAACCTTAGTCTTGTTTAAATCCACCTTTATCCCTTTCTGATGAGCCAAGAAACCTACGAAAGTTCCAGAAAACACCCCAAAAGCACACTTCAAGGAATTCATCTTTAATTGGAAAGTCCTCATTCTTTGGAAGACCTATCGAAGATGATCCAATTGCTCATAAAAATCATCTGATTTGATGGAAACATCATTGATATACACCTCCAAAAACTTCCCATTCAAATCATGAAAAACAAAATCCATACCTCTCTGATAAGTAACTCATACATTTTTAAGTCCAAGAGGCATTACTACTTACTCAAAAGTTACTAGGGCCCCTGGACACCTAAATGCAGTCTTATGAATATCATCTGGGTTAAGAAAAATCTAATTATAACCGGCATGCCTATCCATGAATGACAAAAAAAAAAAAAAAAATTGCTTTGCAATTGAATCAACTAATAAGTCTGCCACTAGCATAGGATATTCATCCTTAGGTGTGGCTAAATTCAAATTTTTGAAATCAATACACACTCTTATTTTGCTATTCTTTTTAAGAACTGGCACTATGTTGGTCAAATAGTCCACATACCTAGTCATCTGATAAACCCAAATTTTCAAGAGCCTTTCAATTTCATCATTTACCATAAGTGTCACTACATTTTCCATTCTCCTTGGAGGTTTCTTATGTGGCACATAATTTGGCTTGATTGGAAGTTTATGTTCAACCAAAGAACTATCTAAAGTAGACATTTCATCATAACTCCAAGCAAAACAATCAGAGTAATTTGAAATCAAGCCAACAAGCTTGACTTTATATTCATTAGATAAAGAAGCATTTACATAAATAGGCCTCTTATATGCCTCACTACCTAAATTAAACTCCTCTAAGGGGTCTTGTACATCAGCTTTGAGATCATCAAGCTTTGCAGAATCAACCTTTAAATTTTCAAATTACACCTCTTTTTAATCTAGAGAGCTGTCATCCACCACGCATTCTGCCTAAAAACACTGGGGCAACATATTATCTAACTTTCGGTTAAAAAGAAATAATAATAATAAAAAAGTCTATGAAAAGTACTTTGTATTACGACTGACTCAAACTCACTTTCGCGCATTTTCATCTTCATTAGTAGTGTCTTCAATCAGAATTCATCCACAAGCCTAGTTTTAAAGACACTTGGCCTAGCCACTTCATGGCTTATCTGTCGAAATCCCTCTTCAATGAACTTATGGAACTGCCCATAAGTCAAACCAATTCCCTTTGATTTCATCTCTTCATTTTCTAAAACTACTGGGCTTAAACTTTTCAACATATAACATTGCCTCAACATTATGGATATCAGCTTTAAATGGATTTCTCACTGCTCAACAAACTTCCATACCTTTCTCCTCTTGGCCTTATATTGTTACAAAAATAAGTGTCTGGTGTAAGGATAAAGCCACACAACCATTAGAATGAATCCAATCACTTCTAAGCAACAAATTATAATTTGAAGTAGAGCCAATCACAAAGAATGTTGCTCCCATTACTCTGCCTCCTACTTGCAATTGCAGAGCAATCACCCATTTATCAGAAGAACCACCTAAAAAATCACTCATGGACACATCAATACGAATTAAATCATCTACTGACTTACTAATCACATTCAGAGTCTTTGTTGGCAAAAGATTTACAATTGCCCCATTATCAATCAAGACTTTTGTTAATGGGCACCTATTTAAGTGAGCATTAACATATAAGGACTTAGATGTCTCACCCCCTTAGGCTTGGGTGACTGAAGCACCATTTTCTCACCATTACAAGTCTTCACTACTTGAATAGGCTTGCTAGCTTCCTCTTTTGGCTTACTCACTTTTGCCACCAACACCACAGACTTAGATAAGTCCTCCACATCACCTTCAAGTTGTTCCAACTATCCTGGCTTTGCTTCAAATTTCTTGGGCAAAGCCAAGATAATGTTACATTCTGCATTTGGATGTATAGAACTAAACTGAATTGCAGCCAACTTCTCTCCAAAATCTCTAAAATTCTCTAACTTTGTGTCCTCCTTACTGTCGAGAGGAGTCTCTTTCAACTTTTCTACCATCTTCTCATCCTAGTCAATCTTTCTTCATCTCAACCACTCTCCTCCTTAAAAAGAAGAGCCTTAATAATTTCTTCAAGTTGAATCCTAAAGAGGATCTTCTTAGATGTTTTAATCACCACATTTTCTGTTTTACTTGTCTCACCAACCTCTTCTTTTTTTTTTCCTCAACCAAATCAAATTATTCTGCTTATCTCTCTTTGGATTATCACCCTCAACTATTGAAAATCTACCATCATACATCCTTTGTTCCTTTCTCAATTGAGTTCTAGTTTGGCCCATAGGTTTGCAACCTGACATAGGAAACTTAGGATGTAAAACACCTTTCTAACCAGCATGTGTAAGAACTGGTTGCTTCACCATTCTTGGCTGAGTTGGTGGGTAAGCATGTAGGAACCTTACTCATTGGCCATGAAACTAATTTGGCCTAAACTAGCTCACTCCAACCAATGATCTCTAAGGTTAGCTGATATATGGCCTCTAAAACTGACTTGAAACCCCAACTTGCTTCTGATTATGGCCATGGCCAATAGATGGCCTTTGATTTTTCCACTGCCTTATTTTATCCCTTACACCTTATACACCATGAAGACAGGGATAAACAAGCTCCCATTTAAATATAAATGGGCCACCCTAAT
The DNA here is from genome assembly GCA_025200525.1 of Camellia lanceoleosa. Taxonomy (NCBI): domain Eukaryota; kingdom Viridiplantae; phylum Streptophyta; class Magnoliopsida; order Ericales; family Theaceae; genus Camellia; species Camellia lanceoleosa. Next base: position 56,957,487 of record CM045772.1, read on the forward strand.
CACCATATGATCTGTCAACAGGTCCATAGATCTCAAGATCTTGTCCATAAAACAACAATCTATCACCATTGAAAATTTGGAGGTCACCCCCTCGGAAAGTATTGAATCTCAAACCATAATCTTTCACACTCCCTTTCAACTTATCCGCGAGAATTGCTTGCAACTTCTCATTTTCAGTTCCACACCTTGAACACACAAATTTGTCTTCATCTACCACTTTCTTCATCTTCTCCAATTTTTCATTATGTATCTTTTCCAAGTTTGTGAGCAATACACTTGGATTTGGGGCCTTTGTTTTCATACTAGCAATCACCATGTGAATAGATGCCATTTTTGGGAAAGGGTTACTATCCACAGCCATCACCCCTTTATCTTTTCTGTATACTTCAATAATCCTTTTTGAATCAAGTCCTGTACACAATTACGAAAACATATACAATTATTAGTAGAGTGTGAAAGTATTGTGCCATTTGCAATATTCCTTTCTCACTCTGTCTTGTTTTTTTGGGATCACATGCCCAGGTAATAAAGTTAAAAACTTGTTAGCCAATAATTCATCAAAAATAGCATTAGCTTTAGACAAATCAAAAGAATATTGCCTAAATGTTGTGTTTACATTTCTTTAGTTAGCTGAGTTACTAGCATGTTCACTAGTTTGTCAACTTTTCTCAAAGTCCCACAAACCACCGGTGGTTTGCCAACAACTTGTGCCACATCCACATCAATTTATGTTTCTAAGTCCGCTTCCTGAAAATAAGTTCCACGTGAACTTGCATTCCTATGCTTCTCTTCACTAAGTATGGACTCATATCTGGTTGCCCTCGAAGACAACTCAAACAAGTCTCTAAATTCTATCCCCTCAAATTTTTTCCCCAACTCAAATTCTAACCCATTTTGTGTCATCCTCACAATCTCAATTTTAGGCATATACATTCGACACCTATTTTTTCCCTTTTAAACCTATCAACAAAGTGTTCTGCACTTTTAGAATATTCTTGTTTTAACATTGATAAATCAACAAGAGTTACTTCTAGTTCAATTCTATAAAATTGAGCATGAAATTGATTTTCCATTTCCATCCAAGTGTAAATTGAATTAGCAGGAAGATTTATAAACCAAGTAAAAGTAGTTTTTGATAAAGAATGTGGAAACAATCTCATTTTCAGTACATCATTATTTCCAACTTCACCACATTGCAAAGTAAACCTTCCTATGTGTTCAATTGTTGATTCATTTTCCTTACCAGTAAACAAAGAAAACTCAAGAACTCTATAGTTCCTAGGAAAAGGTTCTCCATCAACCCATTGAGGATAAGGCTTCCTAAATCTTAGCCTCTCAGACTTTCTCAAACATGAGCCATAAAGATCTTGTACTACTTGTATAATTTGATCCCTTTGAAAGTTGTCAAAATGGTTAACAACATTCTTCCCCCCAAGGCCATAATTGTTCATGTTGTCCATATTATGTTCAAAGTAATCATGTCTGTCAAAGTTTAGATCCCTCATGGGGGTTCCTGGTCTTCTTGGTCTTGGACCATTTCTAAGTGGTTCAAAATAAACTTCAAGCCTATTACCCTCCTGGTGAACACCAGCATTCTCATAATTGTTGAACCTTCCATAACTAATATTTTGAACTTTATCAAACCTAGCATTTTGGTTTTCAAAAACTTGATTATGATTTTCATATATAAGATTGTTCCTTGGCCTCGCATTGTGAAAGTCATTAAACTCAGTATTAAACAAGTTCTTACTTTCTAACCCCTTTTGGTCTCCAAATAAAGGGTTAGCAACAACATGATGCCTAAATTGCCCCTCATGTCCAACCTTTGGCCAATTTTCTTGAATTTTAAGGTTTGGCGTTTGAAATACCTCTTACATTCTCTCCTCAATAGTTGGATCCCTATAAAAGGACATAGGTTCCCTAGGAGACTGTTGTGGCATTCCAACTGGTGGCACTGGATGACCATTTTCACTTCCACCTAGCTTGAATGTTCCATCAATGTACCATTCATCACACTCTTAACTTCACCAAAGAGAATATGGTTCTCTTCAAGTGACTAATTTGCTATAGCGTCTATCACAACCTGAACCTGTCCCTAGAGGTTTAGATTATAATTGGCCAGTAATCATAAGATTACCTACGGCCTAGGACAGAATCTCAAATCATACTTATGTATATGAGGCTAGAAACGAAAGTAGAATAATAAAATTTTCTCCAACAAGATGTACATATATGGCATAAACCGAACTTTCATACGTTAATAACTTGTATCCAAAACATATGTACAAACATAATTACATATCCAAAAGTCATATATGTGTACAAGTCATTAACTTACAAAACTCAAAGAGTAAACATAAAATATGATCAAACATGACATACAAAAACAAAAGGGAAATAAAAATCCCATTCTAGAGGCACTTCATAGCTCGCTTCACAAAAACACAGGTAATCTTCCACATAGTCGCTAGGGCAGGACATCTCACTCCTCACCTAGACACATATATATATATATATATATAACAGAGTAAGCTAAAGCCTAGTGAATAACAACAAAATAAACAGGTTACATGAATGAGTTCAACACTTAACATAATCATTCTCATATCAAATTCATTGCATAGCAAAACAACCTTGGGTCCAATTGATTACAGTTGTATCATAACATATAATGACCATTTGGTCAAGCACATTTCAAATATCCCAGATTTAGCAGATTTACATAATGACCTTGGGTCTATCTTATCAAATATCTAGAACGACCTTGGGTCCATCATATACATTCATACTTTTTCAATTACATTTAAAGATATCATGTTGATCGGACAAATAGAAAGCTCAATCATACTTACAAAATCAAAACTTCAGAAAAGCCTACCACAATAGAACATTTAGAAAATAAATTATACAAAAATATATTTACTAAGATATTACTCATAGCGATTAGATTGTTGTCACGTCTCTATGGATCAACCTACACAACACATAAACATATACACGCATTGTAACTCAAAGCTTACTTGAATCCTTCCTTTCTAAATCAATTCATTTAAGTCCAATTCTAACTCATTTGGGAGGCTCAACTCATGCCTAAGAATGCTCGAAAAGAAATGAGAATGGAATGTGAATAGAATGCGACTTTCCAAAGTATGTTGAAACAAGGCAGCTCGCTTAAGTGTACAATTGGTTGCTCGAGCAGACTAAACGGTCTACAAAAGTACTGGATGCGCACAACGTAGGCTCGATGGTCGCTCGAGCCATGAGCAATGAAGACTGAGGTCACTCGAGCGGTCACTTGGTCGCTCGAGCAATATGCAATGCTCTGCAAAAATACTGGAAGCTCTCATTATGCGCTCGAGCGGTAACTTCTTCGCTCGAGTGATGAGACCGAATTCTGGGTTTTCAAAACATGAAGAAAAATGCTCCAAACTCAATTCCAAAGAAAAAACTCTTGCATGTCTTGTCCAAACACTTAGAAATATTTTGAAAAACATGAATACATAGTTAATTTCAAACCCTTAACTCAAAACTTCAAGAATTCTTCAAAATTGAAACTCAAATCTCCATGGATGTATAAATTAGTTTCAAACTCTTTCCATAACTTCCAAATCATGAAATTCAACTTTAAAACTCTATGAATCATGGATGCATGTAAGAAACAACATCTAAATTCAACATAGATGACATGAATCATGCTCAAAATGATGATCCTTCGCAAATTTATGCATATGTGTATGTCTAACTCCAAATTCATCATCTTTAAGCCATTTTCTTGTGATTAATCTCAAATTCTTCCATAATTATATAATTATATGACTTGATTACATGAATTAAAAATCAAACTCTTACTTAGAGTCTTGAATTTAGCTTGTTCTAGCAAAATCTTGAGTTCCTCTTCTTAATTCTTCAATCTCCTAGCAAATTCTTCAAGTTCTTAAGGTCTCTCTCTTTCTCTAAGACTTAAACTCCCTCTCTCTCTATAATTTTTCTAACACAAATGACACAAAAATGAACTCATTCTTCTTTTTAAGGCTCATATATATACATGTGATTAGCTTACGATGCTAATTAGGGATTAAGCTAAATAATTTAGGCTTAAGATTAATTAAACAAAATCTAATTTTACAAAACTGAATCAAATTTTAATCAAACTTCCCAAAAGGCTCTAAAAATTATGATAACCTAATTAAACTCGTCAAATTCAGTTTATGAAGTCATTAAGGCTTTCAATTTCAAATTCAGAATAGAAATCATAACAGATAATTCACCAATCAAATAGATACACACAAATTAATCACTAAACACATAATTAAAATTCAAAATTAAATAAACATAAGCATGTTATGTAGTGGGGTTATCACAATCTTTCCCCCTTAAGAAGTTTGATCCTACAAACTTATGTAACCTTGCATCAGAAACAGTTTGGGATATATTTGCCTCATTTCATTTTCTTTCTCCCATGTGGCTTTTTTGCCATAATGTTCTTGCCATTCCATTTTAACCATAGGAATTGCTCTATTCCTTAATTGCTTTACTTGTCTATTGATAATTTGCATCAGTCTTCAGTCTTTCTTCATATTCCATATTATCGTCAAGAGCTATTCGGTGATAATCAATTATGTGAAATGAATCCCAAAGATAAACCCTTAACATAAACACATGAAACATGTAATGTATTTGCTCTATTCCCAATGGTAGTGTCACGCCCCCAAACCTGCCCTTAAATTGAGCATGACCTATTCATAACGGGACATGTAACCTGGTGGACAAGCCGATGGGGCCGTATCGGAAGCATAGAACACAAACATAACATGTATGCAACATACACCATTGAGCTATTTCTAATATGCCAGGATCTCATGCATCATATACTTCAAACAAAAACAGACAAAGTTTAAAACTAAGTCTATGTATATCGATTACTGCACATACATATACAGTCCCAGCCCCGCGATTGGGCGTATACAAAAGAAATCAACATAAAAGTTATGTATAACAACTTTACATGGCACTCAAAACTGCTCCTATCATCAATTCAGTTCACCAAAAAAAAAAATGAGTGGCTTGGTAGTGCCTGGACCCGTAAAGGTTGACCGAAGGAAGCGGCATCCTGAGCTAGGATTGCCCACCTGGGGGAAGACCTCTGAAAGCAGAACAAAAGCGAGTGGCAGAGCTCAGTGAATAGTAATACATAAATAAAACATTGGGTAACTTGAACAGATGACATAACAATACATTAGTCTGATTCTGCAATACATACATAATGGCCTTAGGCCTAATCTTGTAATGAACTTGGTGGCTATAAGCCCTTGGAAATGGTGGCACCAAGTCCTTGGGACACGTTGGCACTATGGCCCTTGAAACTTGTTGGCACTATGGCCCTTGGAAGGTGGCACGAAGCCCTTGTAAACATGTTGGCACAAAGGCCCTTGAAATACATAGCATCACGCCCTTGAAACTTATGGCATTAAGCCCTTGAAAACATATGGCATTAAGCCCTTGAAACTTATACTTCCTTGCATACTTTAAACATTAACAAACACTTACATAACATAACATAGTTGCCTTACATGTCTTCTTGAAACATCAACACAATTGCATAACTTTTACATAACATGGTTGCCTTACATATTGCAAAACATTACCGGAATTACATAACGTACACATATGTACTACCACTCACAGTGTGGGGATGACGTGCTCGTTCACCGTGAGTGTGCCTGCTGCGTATTTAAAACTCACACTTTAGTTTCTCTTTTTCATATCAAATTGCATTTCGTTTCATTTCATTTTGCTTCATTTCGAATGAATTAATACATATCAAAAAGACATTAAATACACATTCCGGCAATATTAAAGGGTTCTACGCGCAAAACGGAGCAACCCGTCTTTTTTAGCATGGGCCGCACGTGCGGCTGTGAGCCCCGCACGTGCGGCAACCTCCTCCCGCACGTGTGGCAAAATGTCCCCGCACGTGGCTTTTAGGCAGAACAGAAGCCCCCTTTTTGCTCCTTCTCCCGCACGTGCGGCCACAACCCCCACACGTACGGCGATTGGCTCCCGCACGTGCGGCCATTACTCCCGTACGTACGGCGATTCTGCATTTCTCCAGTCCGAAATTCTGCAATTTCCCTACTCTTGGTACACATTTTAGGGGCTTAACTTAGGGCTTTTTATGGCTAATTTAAGGTTCAAAGAACATGTAATTCAAGGTTTTACATACATCATTTATTTGCATTAACTCATGAACACCACTCAATTGATTACCCATGAATTGAAATTCAAAACACACTTCTATTTCTTGAGCTTCCTATCTTCACATGCACACATAACATAGATAAACAATTGAGGATAAAGAAGATAACAATAGCTAGATGGTTCAAATTAGACAAGAAATGAGGCCACCCTATCCCTTATTCATCATTTGAACATTAAAACTTCATGATAAAACTAGATCATGCAACATCAAGGTATTTAACTTCAAATTAAAGAAGATGATTGAATTATGGAAATCAAGCTTACCTTAAACCTTAATCTCTCTCAACTCTTCCTTGTCTCTAACCTTTCTTCTTTTCTCCCAATGGATTTTTGAACTAAGTTTATGGCCTTAAGCTCAAGAACAACATATATATATATATATATATCTATTGGAGCTAATAAGACAAAAATTAATCGTTTAATCATTCCAAAATTAAAATTTCACGAACATGCTTAATATTACTGAAAAATTATGCTGATCACAAATATATTGTCAATTTCAGATAATTAAGCTGTTAAGGCCTCCAATTTCTAATTCAAACGTTTTAGTGGTGACAGATGGTTTTCTTAAGAAACAGATAGGCATCTAAAAACATGGATTTCACTTGCTTAATCAAAATTTTTCATGGACCATTATAGTAAACATTTAAAAGTACCAATCAAGGGTTGAGAATATAGCAGAAATCATGTGCGAGGGTCGGGTTATTACACTCTCCCCCCCTTAGAAAATTTTGGTCCTCCAAACTTGTTTTACCTTAGGATTGAAATAGGTGTGGGTATTGGCGTTGCATTTCCTCCTCTCTTTCCCATGTTGCGTCGGTTCCGTAATGTTCTTGCCATTCAACTTTTACCATTGGAATCTCTCGGTTTCGTAACTGTTTTACTTGTCGGTCCAAAATGCGGATTGGTTGTTCTTCGTAAATTAACTTGTCGTCCAACTCAATTTGGTGGTAATCAATGACATGTGACAGATCCGGAAGGTATCCGCAAAGCATAGAGACATGAAACACATTATGTACTTGACTCATATGTGGCGGAAGGGCAACTCGATAGGCTACCGGACCCACTCTTTCCAGAATCTGAAAGGGACCAACATACCGAGGTGCTAACTTACCCTTTTTTCCAAATCTTGCGTGTCCTTTCATCGGAGTAACCTTCACGAAAACATGACTATCAACGTCAAATTCTAAGTCCCGCCGTCGGTTATCCGCATAACTCTTCTGTCTACTTTGAGCAGTTTTCAGTCTTTCTCGAATAACTTGAACTTTCTCGGTTGTCAGCTGGACAATTTTAAGCCCTAGTAAGGATTTATCTCCAACTTCAGCCCAACACACAGGTGATCGACATGGTCTTCCATACAAAGCTTCATAGGGTGCCATGTCTATACTCGAGTGGTAGCTATTATTGTACGCAAATTCTATCAATGGTAGGTGAGTTTCCCAACTTTCTTGAAAATCCAGCACACACATTCGGAGCATATCTTCTAGGGTTTGGATTGTTCTCTCGGATTGACCGTCGGTCTGAGGGTGGAAAGCCGTGCTAAACTTTAATTCTGTACCCATTGCCTCTTGTAAACTCTGCCAGAATCTGGAGACAAACTTAGGATCCCTATCTGATACAATTGAGACCGGAATACCATGAAGCCTTACAATTTCGTTCACATAGAGTACCGCCAGTTTATCTGCATTATATTGAGTCTTCACTGGTAGGAAATGAGCGGACTTAGTTAATCGATCAATAATGACCCATATAGAATTCATGCCCCGGGGAGTCCGGGCTAACCCCACAACAAAATCCGTGGTCAAATGTTCCCACTTCCATTCGGGGATTGGAAGAAAGTAGTAAACTTGTCGGTCTCGATGCTCGCCTTTACTTCTTGGGCAATGCAGACATAGAGGCAATTCATAATCTCCCTCTTCATACTTGGCCACCAAAAATTTTGCTTTAAATCTCGGTACATTTTGGTACTCCCTGGATGCATTAAGAACCTTGAGGTATGTGCATCTTCCATCAACCTTTGTTTAATATGTAGCACATTGGGGACACATATTCGGTTTTGAAATTTGAGCACTGAGTCTACCAAACTGAATCCGGGTTTTGGTTTTGTTTCTAACTCATCACGTATCTTCCGCAGGGCTTCATCTTCCGATTGGTGCAATTTGATTTCCTCGAGTAAGGTTGGTTGGGCCACCACTGCAGCCATTAAAGTTTCCTGTCCATGTAGCACCAGGTCTACTTCCATCTTATCCAACTCAATTGCTAATTCCTCTTGCCCTGTAAGTAAACTTGCCAAGGTCCCCATACTTTTCCGACTGAGCGCATCTGCAACTGTATTGGCTTTACCAGGATGGTAATGAATCTGCAGATCATAATCTTTGAGAAGTTCTAACCACCGTCGCTACCGTATATTTAACTCTTTTTGAGTAAAAAGATACTTAAGACTCTTATGATCAGTATATACTTCGCAAGTAGTGCCATACAAATAGTGTCTCTATATTTTCAGTGCAAAAACTACGGCTGCCAGCTCAAGGTCATGCATGGGATAATTCTGCTCGTGGGGTTTCAACTGCCGAGAAGCATAAGCGATGACTCTCCCATTTTGCATCAGCACACAACCAAGCCCTTTGTGCGAAGCATCGCTGTAGATTACAAATCCCTCTGTACCAGATGGTAAGGCTAGAACTGGTGCTGTTGTCAACCTTGTCTTCAATTCCTGAAAAGCAGATTCTCGCTCTTCTGACCATTCGAATGCAACTCCCTTTCGAGTCAGTTGTGTAAGTGGCACAGCGATCTTAGAAAAATCTTGGACAAATCTCTGATAGTAACCCGCTAACCCCATAAAACTACGCACCTCAGTTACATTAGTAGGAGTTGGCCAATTTATGATTGCCTCAATCTTGTGTGGGTCAACGGAAACTCCTTCCTTTGTGATGATATGTCCCAAAAATGCTACCTTGAGGAGCCAAAATTCACATTTCTTCAGCTTTGCATACAGTTTCTTTTCCCGGAGGGTTTGAAGAATCAAACGAAGATGACTCTCGTGAGCTTCTGCATCCTTTGAATAAATGAGAATATCGTCGATAAAGACCACTACAAATTCATCCAAATAGGGCTTGAAAATACGGTTCATCAAATCCATAAAAGCTGCTGGTGCGTTAGTGACTCCGAAGGGCATAACCAAAAACTCATAATGACCATAGCGAGTTCGAAAAGTTGTTTTCTCAATATCCTCGGCCTTGACTTTTACCTGATGGTATCCAGACCGTAGATCGATTTTGGAAAAGACTTGTGCCCCCTGAAGCTGATCAAATAGGTCATCAATTCTTGGTAATGGATACTTGTTTTTTATTGTGACTTTATTAAGTTCCCTGTAGTCAATACAAAGCCGAAGTGTCCCATCCTTCTTCTTTACAAACAGAACTGGTGCACCCCACGGAGACACACTTGGACGAATAAACCCCTTGTCCAATAGATCCTGCAACTGGATTTTTAATTCCTTCATCTCAGCTGGTGACATTCTATACGGAGTTTTCGAAATGGGTTGAGTTCCCGGTGCTACGTCAATAGTAAACTCAATTTCGCGATCTATCAACTGCCCTGGTAATTCCTCAGGAAAGACATCCGGAAATTCGCAAACAACTGGAATTCTGTTGATACTCCCATTCATCACTTGCCCCTCCAAAACACTGCATAAGTATCCCTGACACCCTTTCTGAATTAATTTACACGCCTTTGCCGCAGAAACCAAGTAAGGTGGAGAAGTCACTTCCTGTCCCTGAACCATAGACTCTGATTAACCCGGAGGGTGGAAACTAATCTGTTTAGTCAAACAATCTATAGTTGCACCATGTTCACCTAACCAATCCATTCCCAGAATGATATCAAAATAGGTCATGTCGAGTGGTAACAGATTGGCATGTACCCGGATATCCCCAAGTTCAAGTTCACAATCAAGGTAAACTGAAGTACAAAACATAGAGTCTCCCAAAGGTGAAGACACATACAACATATAAGACAATTTTTCTTCAGTTTTATCTAAGTTTTGTGCAAACAACTTTGACACATAGGAATGAGTAGAACCGGAATCAAATAAGACAAAAGCAGAATGACCATGAACCATAAATGTACCTGACACCACTGTTGCTGCATTCTGCACATCTCCTGGAACCAATGCAAACACTCTGTCCTGTCTCGTTGTGTCTTTATTGTTATTAGGTTTGACCGGTGCCTTGGTGTTAGTAGTTGGTGTAGACCCCGCTGAACTAGTGGCAGTCTTGTTGCCATTCCGTTGATTCCTTTGGGGACAGTCTTTTATCAAATGACCCGTTTTACCACACTGATAACAAGCTCCAGACTTCCATTGGCATATCCCACGATGCCTCTTGTCACATTCTAAACAAACAGGAATTGTACCCTGATTAGGAGCAGAAATATTTGAAGTCCTTGAGTTTTGCTTCTTGTTTGGTGGAGTAGTCGCTCCCTTTGACCATTGATTGTTTTGCCTTTTTCCTTTCCACTCGGCCCGATTCTCGGCGAGAAGGTTTCCTTCAAATTATAATACCCTCTCAAAGACATCTACATAAGTAGGCAGCTTTAACATATTGACTCGATCCAGAATTGCTCCTCGTAATCCCCCTTCAAATTTCTGTGCCTTCTTATAATCTGTGTCCACCATATGCGGTGCGAACCGAGCTAGTTCCGCAAATTGGGCCTCATATTCAGCAACAGTCTTGTTCCCTTGTCTAAGGGTTTCAAATTCAGTCACCTTTTTATCCCGCATACTTTGAGGAAAGTATTTATCATAAAACAGCTCTAGAAATCTGTCCCATGTTAGTCCTAGATAGATTGTTCGCATGAGCATCCACCATCTGTGTGCTTCATCTTCAAGAGTAAAGGCAGCCAATTGCACTTTCTGAGCTTCGGTGCAAGGGAAAACTTCAAATAATTTCTCTATGCCCAACACCCAGGCTTCAGCTTTCATCGGTTTTATTCCCCCTTTGAAAGATGGTGGTTTCATCTTTTTAAACTCCTTAGTAAGAGTGATAGTTCGGTCTTCAGCATGGAACTCTGGTACTACCGGTAGAGGTGGCGGTTGTTCTTGTGGTTGTTGCTGCTATGGTGGCTGTTGCTGTTGTTGCCATATGGTCTCCGCCAGTTCCATAATCATTCTCTCCATCCTATCCAGCCGTGCGGCAGTAGCATCTTCCTGCTCCTCTGTCCTTGTTCTCACCATGATCTGGACAACAGTCAATTACACACAATAGACATAGTTCACAATTGTTAGCATTATCAGAGTACTCTTAATGTTGCCATCAACTGGTCTTATACGTTTAGGATGTCATGTATAATACCTAAATCTTTTCTAGACACCCTACAGTTCAATGGGTCTGTGTGTGAGATGGCAACTCGTGCTCCGATACCACCTGTCACGCCCCCAAACCTGCCCCTAAAAGTTTGGGCATGACCTATTCATAACAGGACATGTAACCTGGTGGACAAGCCGATGGGGCCGTATCGGAAGCATAGAACACAAACATAACATATATGCAACATACACCATTGAGCTATTTCTAATATGCCAGGATCTCATGCATCATATACTTCAAACAAAAACAGACAAAGTTTAAAACTAAGTCTCTGTATATCGATTCATCGCACATATACATACGGCCAAATTTCCCATGATTGGGCGTATACAAAAGAAATCAACATAAAAGTTATGTATAACAACTTTACATGGCACTCAAAACTGCTCCTATCATCAATTCAGTTCACCAAAAAAAAATGAGTGGCTTGGTAGTGCCTGGACCCGTAAAGGTTGACCGAAGGAAGCGGCATCCTGAGCTAGGATTGCCCACCTGGGGGAAGACCTACAGAAACAGACAAAACTGAGAGTGAGCCGAGCTCAGTGAATAGTAATACATAAATAAAACATTGGGTAACTTGAACAGATGACATAACAATACATTAGTCTGATTCTGCAATACATACATAATGGCCTTAGGCCTAATCTTGTAATGAACTTGGTGGCTATAAGCCCTTGGAAATGGTGGCACCAAGTCCTTGGGACACGTTGACACTATGGCCCTTGAAACTTGTTAGCACTATGGCCCTTGGAAGGTGGCACGAAGCCCTTGTAAACATGTTGGCACAAAGGCCCTTGAAATACATAGCATCACGCCCTTGAAACTTGTGGCATTAAGCCGTTGAAAACATATGGCATTAAGCCCTTGAAACTTATACTTCCTTGCATACTTTAAACATTAACAAACACTTACATAACATAACATAGTTGCCTTACATGTCTTCTTGAAACATCAACACAATTGCATAACTTTTACATAACATGGTTGCCTTACATATTGCAAAACATTACCGGAATTACATAATGTACACATATGTACTACCACTCACAGTGTGGGGATGACGTGCTCGTTCCGCCCGTAGTGTGCCCTGCACGTATTTAAAACTCACACTTTAGTTTCTCTTTTTCATATCAAATTGCATTTCGTTTCACTTCATTTTGCTTCATTTTGAATGAATTAATACATATAAAAAAGACATCAAATACACATTCCGGCAATATTAGAGGGTTCTACGCGTAAAACGGAGCAACCCGTCTTTTTCATATGGCGTCGTGCACGTGAGCCCTGCGTGCGGCAACCTCCTCCCGCACATGCGGCAAAATGTCCCCGCACGTACCTTTTAGGCAAAACAGAAGCCCCCTTTTTGCTCCTTCTCCTGCACGTGCGGCCACAACCCCCGCACGTGCGGCGATTGGCTTCCGCACGTGTGGCCATAACTCCGCGTCTTGGCGATTTCGCATTTCTCGGTCAAATTTCTGCAATTTCCCAACTCTTGGTACACATTTTAGGGGCTTAACTTAGGGCTTTTTATGGCTAATTTAAGGTTCAAAGAACATGTAATTCAAGGTTTTACATACATCATTTATTTGCATTAACTCATGAACACCACTCAATTGATTACCCATGAATTGAAATTCAAAACACACTTCTATTTCTTGAGCTTCCTATCTTCACATGCACACATAGCATAGATAAACAATTGAGGATAAAGAAGATAACAATAGCTAGATGGTTCAAATTAGACAAGAAATGAGGCCACCCTATCCCTTATTCATCATTTGAACATTAAAACTTCATGATAAAACTAGATCATGCAACATCAAGGTATTTAACTTCAAATTAAAGAAGAGGATTGAATTATGGAAATCAAGCTTACCTTAAACCTTAATCTCTCTCAACTCTTCCTTGTCTCTAACCTTTCTTCTTTTCTCCCAATGGATTTTTGAACTAAGTTTATGGCCTTAAGCTCAAGAACAACATATATATATATATATATATTGGAGCTAATAAGACAAAAATTAATCGTTTAATCATTCCAAAATTAAAATTTCACGAACATGCTTAATATTACTGAAAAATTATGCTGATCGCAAATATATTATCAATTTCAGATAATTAAGCTATTAAGGCCTCCAATTTCTAATTCAAACGTTTTAGTGGTGACAGATGGTTTTCTTAAGAAACAGATAGGCATCTAAAAACATGGATTTCACTTGCTTAATCAAAATTTTTCATGGACCATTATAGTAAACATTTAAAAGTACCAATCAAGGGTTGAGAATATAGCAGAAATCATGTGCGAGGGTCGGGTTATTACAGGTAGGGTGATTCAATATGCAACTAGACCGAGCCTTTCCAAAATCTGAAACGGCCCAATATACTGAGGTGACAACTTACCTTTCTTTCCAAATCTTGACTGACGTTTCATCAGAGTTACCCTAATGAACACATAATCACCAACATCATACTCTAAATCCCTTTTTCTATGATCTGCATAACTCTTCTATCGGCTTTGTGCAGTTTTGAGTCTTTGCTGAATGATCTTAATCTTTTCAGTGATTATTTGCACAATTTTGGGTCCATGTAAAGCTCTGTCCCCAACTTCTATCCAACAAACTAGAGATTTACATTTTGTACCATACAAAGCTTCATATGGTGCCATACCAATGCTAGAGTGGAAACTATTGTTGTATGCAAATTCCACTAATGGAAAATAGGTTTCCCAACAACCCTGAAAATCTAGAGCACACATCCGAAGCATATCTTCCAAAGTTTGAATGGTTCTTTCAGACTGTCCATCGGTTTGCGGATGAAAGGCAATATTAAATCTCAACTCTATTCACATCGATTTTTGAAGACTCTGCCAGAATCTAGATACAAACTTAGGATCCCTATATGAAACAATAGATACTAGAACTCCATGCAAATGAATAATCTCATCGATATAGATGGTAACAAGTCTATAAGCATTATAGAAAGATGTAACATGAAGGAAATGAGCACATTTAGTTAACTTACCCAAAATAACCCACATAGAATTCATACCTCTAGGTGTCCGAGGTAGACCAATAATAAAATCCATGATTATATGCTCCCATTTCCATTCCGAAATAAGGGGAGGTTGAAGCAATCCTACTAGTTTCTGATGTTTAGATTTAACCTGCTAACATTGAAGGCATCTGGATACAAAATTAGCAATTTCCCTCTTCATATTAGGCCACCATTAACTTTGCTTCAGATCTTGATACCTTTTAGTGTTACCCAGATGCATAGTGAATTTGGACTTGTGAGCTTCTTCCAAGATTCTTCTTTTATGATCGGAAACATTAGGAACACACAATCTTCCCTAAAACCTTAGCACTTGATTCTCAACACCAAACCTTGGTGTTGGATTTGATTCTATCTTATCATATGCCTTTTTGAGGAACTCGTCCTCCGTTTGCTTTTGTTTGATCTCTTCAATAATTGCAAGTTGAGCTGAAATTGCAGCTAACATTCAGCTTTGTTCATGAAACAACACTTCAATCTCGGATCTTTCGAAGTCTTTCAACAATTCTTTATGTTCAGTAATCAAACACGCCAAATTTTCCGTTGACTTTCTACTAAGAGCATCGACTTTGGTATTGGCTTTACCCAGATGATACTGAATCTATAAGTCATAGTCTTTAATCAATTCTAGGCATCTTCTTTGACACATGTTTAACTCCTTTTGAGTGAAAAAGTATTTCAAACTTTTGTGGTCGGTCTAGACTTCACATGTCACTCCATGGAGGTAGTGGCGCCAAATTTTCAAAAAAAAAACACAATAGCAGCCAACTCCAAGTCATAAATCGGATAGTTCTTTTCATGTGGCTTTAGTTGTTGAGATTCATAAGCTATCACCTTTCCATTCTGCATAAGCACACAATAAAAACCTTTATATGAAGCAGCACTATAAATTACAAAGCCCTTCGTACCTGATGGCAATGTCAAAATCGATGATATAGTTAGCCTTGTTTTCAACTCTTGGAATGCAAACTCCCTTTCATCTATCCATTCAAATGGTTCTCCTTTCGAAGTAAGTTGAGTGAGCAGTACGGCTATTTTTTAGAAGTCTTTCACAAACCTTTTGTAATACCCTACCAATCCCATAACACTCCTAATTGAGGCCGAATTGTACAACATTGAGCCCGTTAATTAAGATCTCCTAACTTTATTTGCTTGCCAAACTAAATATTTTATGCTTGTTTAATGTCAATTGGGTTGTACATAGTGGGAGCATAAAATGAGCAAAAAGGCAGAAGTTGTAGAGAAAAGTGCTTCCCGCACGTGCGGAGGGCCATTCACGTACGTGCAACCTTTACTTCGTAGCCAAACAGGGCCCAAGCTTCCCGCACGTGTGAAACCCTTCTCGCACGTGCGGTGACCATTCCCGCACTTGCGGCCTCACCTCAAAAATCGTGATGCTATTTTAAACATGTTTGAAAGACAGCAAAGGTATAAAAAGAGGAGAGAGAGGCTGGAATAAGGTTCGAAAATATTCTAAGGAAAAGGGAGGCTAGGGTTTGAGAGGAGGGATTTTTCTTAAGCTTCAAGGGCAACTTTCATGGGGGCTTCTTCTTCTTCCACCTCTTCCCACTCCTCTATGAGTGGCTAGTCTTCTAGTTTTAGGGTTTTGATGAAACCCTAGCCATGTAAAGGGATTTTTCTTAGGCTTTGATTATGAAACGGTTTGAATAAATGTATGGATGTTTTAGAAATTTATAATAGTTTTCCTTTTCATCTCTTCAATTGTTTTACTCTCTGTGATTGTTTAATACTTTCCATACATTAGTTTTTTTTGTGTTTATGTTCATCTCCGGTGCACGTGTTGCCCACCAAAAAAAAAACAAAAAACAAAACAAAACAAAAACAAAAATTCTTATGCTTAGTTTTTCTAATTCTTTTTATTTCATAGGTTGTTTATTTATTTATTTAGTTTTTTTTTTAAATTCTATTATTTCATTGATTACTTGTTAGTTTAATTCATTACTTGTTAGTGTAGTTGGTTTTTATTTATTTAGTCATTAGTTATTTAAATAAAATGTTAATGTGTTTTATTATACCATAGTTAAGTAACTAGTTTGATTTACATGCATATGTCTAGTTAAATAAAATGATGAGAATTGTATGCGGTACATCAGTGAGCAGACTTGTGCTTTAATATCTTACTTTATTCTCATGTTGGTTCCACGGGTATATGTGTATGATTTTGGCGTGTGAAGGACATGAGTTGACGGATATCCACCTAAGCCTCCAAAAAGGCCAGAGGTTCGTCGTCCTCAGCGCCACCGCTGCCTCCGTCACCACCATCCTTGCCACCACCACCAGTTGAGTTGCCACAACCATAGTGGGCTTCACGCCCTCTTCACAAGCTCACATAGTTCAACATCAACTATTTTCAGAATGACCCGGTCACTTCTTGGGCCGTTGAGCAACTTTAGCTCCAGCAACAATTGGGTATTTGCACTATTACGACGCCAACTTATCCTTGTCTGCTCCAGCTCTTCTACGAAAATATATATGACTCACTCATGAGTGAAGGCCTTCTATCCACAATCGATGGCCATATCATCAACATCACACAACCCATGATTGCTCAAGTGTTAGGTTTCTTTGACCAGTCGGACGACCAACCCTTCCCAAAAGTTGAGGGTCGTCAACCCATACACCGCCTCATCCAAGAGTACTTTCCAGGGGCCCATAGAGACGCTAGTTACACATGTTTGTGCTGGAGCAAGCTGCTTGGGCCCTTGTTATTCATTAACTCAATGTTGTATAAGAATTCCCTTCCACTCGAGCACAAAGTGGAGCGCCGGAAGGAGTTTGTCCGAGTCTTATAGGGTTACCAGCATGGTTATCGGGTACACCGTCAGCACGTAATCTGGGTCTGCATGCAAAAATTTCTGTAGAGGTTGTTCAGCCTCAACCTATGCAGAACACAACTTGGCCTCTACCATTTGCCAACTTGCTCACGCTCTTCTTCGACCTGATCCAACGGAGGAGATTGATACTACCTTTCCTACATTTGGCCAGCAAGAATGGCAACGTAGTTTATCCTGCATCCTGCAACAAGTTGGCACCCCGGTTGATGAGGCCAATGACCCCGTACAAGACCAACCACCTCCTCCTGCCTCCCTTGTGCCTCCCCAAGGGGACCCGCTATACATGACTCGCAAGGAGTACTTACAGCTTCAGCACTCTATGGATCAAGTCCAAAGTACTCTTCACGATCACCACCAAATTCTCATGGGGTTACGCACGGATTTTCAAGCGCATTAGGACTATTCTCATGCAGTTTTCGACTAGCTCAACACCTACCAGTTCGACATTCAACAGTCAGTTGCCTCACTGCACACTAACTTTTACACATATCGAGAGTCGAGCCAACAACGTTTTGACCAGCTCGACGCCCAAGTTCAGAATGAAGTGTTCAAGACGCAATCATTGATAAACGCCTTGTTTGCCCAGCATTTCCTCTCACCACCACCACCGGATTCTCAGTAGTACCAAACTATCTCTGTATTTACTTTTATTTGTTTCTCTTTCTCTTTTTAAAAATAAATGGAATATGTGTGCATGTGTTACTATTTGCCTACCTAGAGGTGCACCTACAATCTCTGGTAATATTCCCTATTTTCTATTTACTTAGTATTTGTTTCCGTTGAGGACAATGTCATATTCAAGTTGGGGGATGAGGGTATTTTCTTTTGTGCATTTCTATTTGGTTCATAATTCATGCTTATACCTATTTCACTTGATTACACTACTTCACTTGATGTTGACTTGTTGCTAGCAGGGTGATGATATTTGCATATGTTAATTGAGGGGCATAGTAGATTTGTATAAAAAGGGTTTATTAGGTAAACACGCGCATGTGATGTTTGCACTAGGATAGTTGTTTGTGGTTGTGGTATTAGTACACTTATCATAAGTATGCCTTGATTCACATGAACACACTATCATAGCAATGACCTCTCTATTATAATCCCTGATGTACATCATTGATAATTGCCAGTGTTGCAGAAAAGAATAAATGACTAGCCTTAATTCTCAAAATAAATCAATAAAACAAAATAAATAAATAAACACTTGACTTGTTTGGGCTCGTAGCCTCTTTAACTCGAGTTATTAAGCCCGTAGGGGTGTCTCTACACCTAGTATCCTAAAATTGTCTGGTTTGGGAGTCATTGGCCCAACACTTGCTACATGGGTTAATTAGAAAGCTTAAGGGACCTAGACATTGCACAGTTAAGGAAAAATAAGAAAAATGACTTGTTCGGATTCGTAGCCTTTTTAGCTCGAGTTATTAAGCCCCGTAGGGGTGTCTTCACACCTAGTGCCCTAAAACCGTCTAGTTTGGGAGTCATTGGCCCAATGCTTGTTACATGGGTTGATTAGAAAGCTTAATGGATTAGGACATTACACAGTCTTTCAAAAAAAAAAAACATTTTAAGAATCCTAGTTACAAAAGTTTAATCTTGTCTGTATATGTTGGGGGTTATTATGAGTTACATTAGGCTATTATAGTGGTTAGTTAACTAGTTATGGAGATTGCATGTTACACCGAGGTTACTGATGATGTGTTCCACTAGCATTCATAAGTACATAGAACTTGAGCTGTGTAATAGTAAATTGTGGTCTTTGCTCAGTAGATTCCTTCATGCTTGATTACTATGCCTTCAATGACTCATCATGTCTTAATATTGCACTCTAGTGGCACATAAGTTAATTCTTGAGTAGTGTAGTGTGATTGATTGTTGCTAGATAGATGTGAATATGTTAATGTTTGTGGGTATCATTTCTGAAAACCCTCACGAGACTTTACTCATCCACTTGGGGTAACTTTGTGGTTTAAGGCTTGTTGCATATGCTGCAACTGTTCTTCCCACGAAAGAGGAGATAGGTAGATTTTGTTTAATTTTATTCTTTCCTTCTTTATTCCTTGCTTGAGGACTAGTAAGTTGTAAGTTAGGGGATGTGATTGAGGTTGAATTGTACAACACTGAGGTCGTTAATTAAGATCTCCTAACTTTACTTGCTTGTCAAACTATATATTTTATGCTTGTTTAATGTCAATCAAGTTGTACATAATGGGAGCATAAAATGAGCAAAAATGCAGAAGTTGTAGAGAAAAGTGCTTTCCATATGTGCAGAGGCCCATTCCGGTACGTGCGGCCTTTACCTCACAGCCAAATAGGGCTCAAGCTTTCGGCACGTGCAGAGGGTTTTTCCCGCACTTGCAGAACCCTTCCCGTACATAAGGTGACCATTCCTGCACGTGCAACCTCACCTCACAAATCGTGCCTCTATTTTAAACCTGTTTGAAAGACAACATAGGTATAAAAGAGGAGAGGGAGGCTGGAATAGGGTTTGAAAATATTCTAAGGAAAAGGGAGGCCAGGGTTTAAGAGTAGGGATTTTTCTTAAGCTTCAAGGGCAACTTTCATGGGGGCTTTTTCCTTTTCCACCTCTTCAACCTCTTCCCACTCCTCCATTAGTGGCAAGTCTTCCAGTTTTAGGGTTTTGATGAAACCCTAGCCATGTAAAGGGATTTTTCTTAGGCTTTGATTGTGAAACGGTTTGAATAAATGTATGGATGTTTTAGAAGTTTATAATAGTTTTCCGTTTTATCTCTTCAAGTATTTTACTCTCTGTGATTGTTTAATACTTTCCATACATTAGTTTTCTTTGTGTTTGTCTTCAAAGTATGAGACAAGGCGTGCTACGAGAGACAGGTCATGTGGCTACCATAGTTTAGAGTAAACGCCTCGTGCTACTTGAGATGATTCATGCTTGTACGTTGAATGCAACAATACTCTTGATCAATATTTCAAACTTGTTGTTGTGAAATATTTGGTAGTTCAAATTGGAGTGCAATTGATGGCCGATGTTAAGTCTTATTTATGTGGTTAGTGGTGAATTCATTTCCCTATGATTTTTCCAAAAATCAATATCTCAAACCCTAATTTTAATTGTCAATTCAATTTTTTCAATTTCATTTAATTCTCGTTTAGTTTGTGAATCCCTCAATCTTTTTATTAAAATTAATTTAGGAATTTAACAATTAAGTTAGTTTAATTTCCCATTTGTTCATGTGGATCGATGCCTGGACTTACCATTATTCTCAAGATTTGGTATGGTTTAGAGTTTATTTTTGGTGTGTGAAATGACCCATCAACTCTGGACTTCTGTCACATTTGTCAGTGTAGGCCAATTCACAATTGCTTCAATCTTTTGCGAATCCACATAAATTCCATCCCTGTTAATCACATGTCCTAGAAACACAACTTTATCAACCCAGAATTCACATTTCTTCAATTTTGCATACAATTTCTTCTCCTTAAGTGTTTGAAGAATGGTTCTCAAATGTTGTTCATGTTCTTCTCTACTTTCCGAATAAATCAAGATGTCATCAATAAACACAACTACATATTCATCAAGGTAAGATTTGAAAATTCGGTTTGTAAGGTCCATAAAAGATATTTGTTCTTAATAAGTCATCAAAACAACAAAGGATATTTGTTCTTAATTGTTACCTTATTCAATTCTTAGTAATCAATGCACAATTAAAGTATTCAATCTTTCTTCTTCACAAACAAAACTAGTGCACCCATAGTGAAGAACTAGGTTGAATAAACCCCTTGTCAAGCAATTCTTGTAATTAAACTTTAATTCTTTCATTTCAACAATTGACATATGGTACAGAGTCTTTGAGATAGGTTGTGTATCTGGCACGACTCCAATTGTAAACTTAATCTCCTGATCAATCAATTCCCCTGGCAATTCATCCAGAAACACATCTAGAAATTCCTTAACCACTAGAATATTATCTAAGGTAGCATCTGTACATTTAACATACAAAATACTACATAGATAACCCCAACATCCCTTCTTAAGTAGTTTACATCCTTTTATTGCCTAAATTAAATAGGATGGAGGTACTACACCATTACCCTCAAACAAAAACTCATCTTGTCCTAGTGGTCTAAACAAAACTTGTTTTGTTACGCAATTAATGGTAGCACAGTATTTAGACAGCCAGTCTATTTCCAAAATGGCATCAAAATGTCTTATATCAAGAGGCAGTAAATCCACATATAATGTAGTATTCCAATCAAGAATTTCACAAGTAAAATATATAGATGTACACAAAACAAATAGCCAAATAGTACAGATACACATAACACATAATCCAAGATTTCATAGGTTTATTCAGCTTATGAGCAAACAATGTAGAAACAAGGGAATATGTCAAATCCAAGTCAATTAATATGTATGTATCTTGATAGCAAATAGAAAGAGTACCTAAGACAACAGCCTCGGTATTCTGAGTATTCACTGGGATGAGTGCAAAGACTCTCCCTTGTCTGAGCGTATCTGTAGACACCCCATTTTTTACGGCCCTTACAACTTGGACACCATTGCATGCACACCCGATGATGAGTGTATATGCTCATCAAGTGCTTAAAGTCCTCAGCAAGATGCCACAGCTTTGAGCCTTTCAAACCATACACCCTTGTTGTCTCATTCTTGGACCAAGCCTTGGTCTTTCAAGCTTGCAACCCTTAGTGGCCTGTCAGCCACCTTTTTGGGCTGTCAGCCATCACTTTGTGGCTGCCAGCCACCAATGATAGTCGGCTGGCCGGCCACCAGTTTCTTTTGCAGATATTTTGTACCAGTTGTTTGCACAAATGCATGCATCTACACTCACGTGTAGGGCATTCATGTTTTCTACATATAGGAGGTCCCTTTCTCATGTTTGAAGGTTAGAAAATTTTAAGATCAAAATTTTTCCTCTCTCTCTAGAAAATTCCTACACTTTTGTCTACAAATCCTTAGCCTTTGATTACACACCCTTAACCAAATCTTCTCACCTTTGAGTTGAGGTAATTTTGAGCTTGGTTTGAGCTCTGGAAGGATGTGTTGTCTTGGTTTTGATGCTTGAATTGCTTCTTCTCTTCAAGATGTATAAAGCTTTGTCCCTTTACTTGCTTTTTCTACTATTGTACTTGTTGTTTTCCAACTGATTTTAGGCTGTAAGGCTTCTATATTTTTGGGCTAAAACTTGGGTTCTAAGGCCATTAAAGGTTAAGGGGTGTTCTACCATTCTTTATACCTTGTTTTGGAGGCCTTTACCCTTGTGTTTCCCACCCTTGCATCATCTTTTTCTGAGCTTTTAAACACTGATTTTTAGACTTATTTCAGTAGCCAAAATCATGTTTTGAAGTCCAAATTTGGAGGGGTTAGCCTCCCCTCCTTGTGTCTTACTTACTAGTCTAGTTTGTGCCATGTTTTAGCATTTTAATCTAGCTATTTTTAGCTCAATTTTAGCATGTTTTAGGACTGTATTAGACCTATTTTAGCACTGCTTTTGGTTGTTGGGTGCATTTGAGCTTTGTTTTGCATGCTTATAGTGTAATTGCCCTTATGAGCTTGGTGTTCTAAGCCTTAGAAACCATCTCATTTGAGTTGATAGCATTTATTTATGCTTCTTTCACTCATTTTCAGCACTAATAATCTCTGTAACCTCCCTCCTTTATTGGATTTTTGTTTTGCTTTGAAAGTGGTTCAAACTACTTGTTTGTTTAAAGCATGAGATTGAGGTGGCATGCTTAATGGTTTAATCCCTTAGAGGATTCATTACCAACGGTATGATGTCTCTTTCATGCCTAAGACAACTCTTGGTTTGAGCCATCTTTCCATTAGAGGACTTAAACTCACCATTGGACTCAATTGATTAAAGAATAGATGGTAATCTAAAATTTAGTAACTAAAATTGAGGCTAAAATGGTGCAAGATAATAATTTGGTTGTGTTCAATCGAACGTTCATTGAACACATGGAACTTGGGCCATTTCATACTCATTAGTGATGAAATGATTCAAGTTTCCAAGGTCATCACTTCCCTTGATCTTTCATGATAGGGAGGTGGTTTTTGAGAGTCTTATTTCATTGCATTTATTGAACTTGCACACTTGGTTTCATAAGCCATCATGCAATGAAATTGCATCCATTGATGGTTTGTAAGCGAAACTTGCTACTCCCTTGATTTGTTCATGAAAAGGAGGGGTGAGTTGTGCAGACAAACCCTTAAAAATACCCTATGCATGCTCTATTTGTCCTCTGTTACAGCAAGGAGAACTGGGCAGCAGTGATCGGCAGGCCACTTTTTATGGCCGGCAGGTGGCCGACAGACCACCTTTGATGGCCGGCCGGCCATCATTGGTGGTCGACAACCCTCATCACTGGCTAGCCGGCCACTGATACAAAATTCAGCAGTGTGTTCTTCAAGCAGAGCAGAGTTACTCCGGAAGTGGGCAATAGTGTGTGTGTTCTATTGTGTAATAGAGGCTCTCCGAAAGCAAAACAGTGGCTTTTCGGGTGGAAACCAAGCATGTGCATGATCACTCATCGCATCCTGAGCATGTTTAAGTTTAAATTATTGTAGTTAATTATTTGTATCTAGTTAATTTTGTTAGTGTTGTAACTAACTAGTTAGTTAATTAATTATTCAATTTCGTTTTGCAATTAGTTAGTTAACTAGAATAGTTAGTTGATTCATTTGTTATAATAATTAGTTAAGTAGTTTAGCTAATTTCATTTGTTTTGTAATAATTAGCTTAGCTTTAATTAGTTAGTTAACTAGCTTAGTTTATTCGGACTCTCCTTCGTGAGAGCGCAATGATGTAATAATGTGTATGTATTCCAACCCCACGTCTTTCTCCTTTTTATTTACTAGCTTAAGATAGTTAGTTTAGGGACATCATGTTTCAATTAGCATTCTTCATGTTTGCATTCACTTGTATTACATGCACCGAGACTTGGTTCATCATTCTAACTGCATCGTTAGTTTAATACTTTTTTGAATACGTGCTTAGACTGCATGCTATTTAATTGATCCATATGCTATGTTAGTAGTCGAGCCTATTAATTGCATATCGCATGTGTTGCATTAGTCATATTGCATAAAGTTAGGATCATGCATTTTTCTAACTTTTTGTTTGTTTTGGCTTGGAGTACTAGGTGAGCCTTTACTATATTGCATGAATGTGATTGTTACCATATCTAGCATGCTTGCCATGAGGCTAACTGCTTAAATGCTATAATTGCTTGAATGCATGTGGATAAAGGCTTATTGCTTGAATTAGAATAATTTGAGTAATGTTCATATGTGATCACTTTTTTCAAGTGATATATATTCGAAACAATTTTTCAAATGAACATGACTAAAAATGTTCCAATTCTTGCGAGTTAGTCTATATTTGTGTGTGCGCGCGTCACATAGTAATGCTAGCCTAATAAGTCGGAACAAGGGCATATAATGTAAACAAAATTCATATCATGATTAATAGAGGCCGATCTTTGATCGGGCAAGTAGGGGTGCTCAAATTCATTCATGACCTTCCCCTCTTGTACCTAAGTTCCCGAACTGAGACAATCTTGGTGATGACGGACACATGGCCTTTGGCACAAGTCATGGGTTTCTTAAATTTCTCCAAAATAAAATATTTAGGTGGCGACTCTGTATCTGACAAAGTAGTCCATTTTTGGCAATTTGATTCAAAATCAATTTTTCAAAAGATTTGCCGAATTGGGACTCTTTGGTGATTATCTATTTCACATTGCACTTGTGAAATCAGATTTAGAACCGCGGGAGTCCAATAGTGTAGCGCTTATTTCACCTTCCGAAAGGGGGACGCGAAAAAGTCAGGCTACAGTATCTCTTGTAATAGGAGGTCTTATAGTATTTCTTGGCATAGGAATTGATTCGGGTGAACTAGTGGCTAGTCTTCCACCACTTTGTTCATTTTGAGGAAAATCTCTCACCATGTGGCCTATTTTACCACATCAAAAACAAGCCCCCAAAGTACAGTAGCGTACTCCTAGATATTTCTTACCACATTCAGTACAAGTTGGTACTGAGTCCCTTGTCGAATTGGAAGCACTTGATGTTCCCAAACTTTGCTTCCTAGATGATGCCAATCCTTTATTCGAATAAGAGCCCTACATTTTTTCCTTTCCATTCAAATGGTTGGTTGTGTGGAGCCATATTTGATTCGGACATTAAAGCCCTGTCCAACATATCCACATACTTCGACAATTTCATAACGTTCAATCTCTCTTAAATTGAACCTCTAAATGTAGACACCCCATTTTTGACCGACCTTAAGACTCTGACGTCATCGTTTGTGCACGCGATGATTGCACATGTTTGTGCTTGTTTCGAGCGCCCGAAGTTCTCGACTAAGTGTCGTGTCTTTGAACCTCTTAACACTTTGTGTTTTGGCCTTGGTTTTTGGGCCAAACCTTGTTGCCTCTTGCCTGAGGGAGGGAAAGGGCTGCCGGCCACTTGTGCCACTTGCCGACCACTTTTCTCCCTTGTAAGCCACTTGGAGTGGTCGGCCGACTAGGGGAGGTGGCCGGCCGGCCACCTTAACTAGCCAGCGGCCAATCTTTCTCCTTTTTAGGTATTTCCAGATATTTTGAGCTAGCTGTTGAGCATTGAGGCTATCCTCCATACATATGTATGAAGGGATTGGAACAAGCTCTAAGCTTGTCAAGCAAGCTTCTCCTTGCTTTGCTTATATAAGGGGAGGTCTCTCCCCTTGTTAGGGGTTCAGATCTTTTTTAGAGCTAAAATTTTGACTCTGTCTCTCTAGAACTCTATATATATATATATATATTGCTTGAAAGTGATTGTTCTTCGCATATTTTGCCTACAACCCCTTAGCCAAACATCTTGACCTTGGAGTTGAGATTCCCTAAGGCTTGTTTGGGCATTCTAAAGCTGGTTTTGGCTCAAAAAAGCTGCTGGTCTTTGCTGTTCTTCAAGGGTAAGGCTCTAACCCTTTTAAGGCTTTGTTTCCTTTGTTTGGTTGGCCACCTTTGCATGCTATTTTTGGCCTAGTTGTCAACTATTAAAATTTCTATTTTTGAGTGTTAAAAATGTTGGTTTGAGTCCATGTTGGAGTTAGGGGTGGTCCACCCCCTTTTATTGCTTATTTGCTAAGCTTTTGTACCACCTCTTTAGGCTTTTCAAGCTATCTCTTTTGGCCTTTTAACCACTGAATTCAAGAGGAATTTCAGTGGTGGAAAGGTGGTTTTTAGGTCCTAAACAGGAGGGGATGGTCCCCTCTTCTCTTGTCTTGCTAGCATATGTTGATGGCCCACCGAATGAGCATGTGTTTCTACTTCTTTCTGGCTTGATCTCAGCATATTTTTGTGACTTTTTGGACCTACCATAACTCTGTTTTTGGCTTGTTTGATCATTGGTTGCTTGCTCTTTGCACTTGTAGTGTAATCCTCCTTGTTAGTCTTGCATGCTTGCTACTTTAGCCCATCATTCTAGCTTCTTTTGGCTATATTCCATCATGCTTTTACTCATGTTTTAGTATGCTTTAACTCTATCTATAGTGGTCTTGGCCCTTTGAGGCTTGCTTTGTATTGCTATAGCATGATTGGCTTTGATAGCTTTGTGTTTTGAGTCCTCTAGCATGCTTTGCTTGGGTTGTTTGTATGATATGGCATCATTTGATATGTGATTTCAGAGCATGTTTCACTATCATACTCTCATATGTATCGCTCTTTCAATGCTTTTGAGAAGTTGAGCATCATGCCTTGTTTGTGAGCCAATACTTGAGCATATTTTTCTAGCCATCTATGCTGCAAGTCTAGCATGTTTTTGCTACTGTTTCAACCTGCCTTAGGTCTATTTTGAGTGGTTAAGGTCATTTGAGCGTTGCTTAGTATAGTTGTAGTGTAAAGGGCCTTGACTAGCTTTGAGTTTTGGGGCCTCTTGCATGCTATACTTGTGATGTTTGCATGATACATCATCATTTGGCATGTGATTTCAGTGCTCATATCTCTACCATACTCTCATATATATCACTCTTTCAATGTGCTTGAGGGTTGAGCGTTGTATCTTGCTTGCGAGCCATAAGTTGAGCATGCATTTTCTTCCCTTTTATGCTATCATTTTAGCACTTTTTGGCCACTATTTTGGCATGCATGAGGTCTGTTTAGGGCTGTATTGCATGTCTCTAGTGTTGTGTCCTTCATTAGTTTCATCATTTTAGTCCCTTAACATGTTATGCATGCGTTGTTTGCATGATTGAGTCTTGTGCATGCCGCTTTAGCATTGAAAGATAAGCATGTTGTTTGCATTGCATTGTGTTTGGATCGGACGTTAATCCAAACACAAGAAATGTGGCACGTTTCATACTCAAAGTGGTGAAACGTGTTATGTTTCTCGGTCGCCGACACTCTTGACCATGCATGATAGAGGTGGAGGCTCTTATGTGTTGTTTGTGCATTCACTAACGTTGTGCAAGCTTGACTCTTTGGCCATCATGCATTGAGATGTGTGATTGGTGGCTTGAGAGCTCAGTACTATGCTCCTTTGAGCTTGAGAAATGATAAGGAGAGTAGTTGCACACACATTTCCTTGCAAATGCATTGTTGTGCCTTTGTTGTTCTCTGTTGCAGCAAAATTGGAATTCTAGAAGGAGAGGTGGCTGGCCGACCACTTACACCAGCCGATCGACCACTTGCACTAGCCGACCGGCCAGTTGAGGTAGCCTACCAACCAGTTGAGGTGGCCGGCCGGCCACCTGCAGCAAAATTGTCCAAAATCTTCCTGTTTTGGGGCAGATGCAATCTGGAAGTGTGCATGATGTTCCGAGATCACTGCGAGTGCAAACAGAGACAACTCATGGCATGGCAATGCATTTCCGGGTGAAGCAAACCGAGCATGTATCTCTCCCTCGCCCTGGAGGCCATTTTACCGCTTTACTTAGCTAGTTAATTTACCGGTTTTGTAATTAATTAGTTAATGTGCTTAGTTAATTTAATTCATCTTTGTAATATTCTAATTAGCTTAGTATAGGTAGTTTCAATTCGGTTTATAATTAATTAGCTTAGCATAGTTAATTAGTTTATTTGTAATAAGTAGCTTAGCTTAGCTCTTATTTATTCGGACCCTCCTACGAGAGGGCACAATGTTGTAATAAGAGTGCGTGTGTGTGTACATGTCTTCCAACCCCATTTCTTTCTCCTTTTTACTTATCAGCTTTTGATGGTTAGTTTAGGGCATATTTTATTTAGCATTACACCAGCCGATCGACCACTTGCACTAGCCGACCGGCCAGTTGAGGTAGCCTACCAACCAGTTGAGGTGGCCGGCCGGCCACCTGCAGCAAAATTGTCCAAAATCTTCCTGTTTTGGGGCAGATGCAATCTGGAAGTGTGCATGATGTTCTGAGATCACTGCGAGTGCAAACAGAGACAACTCATGGCATGGCAATGCATTTCCGGGTGAAGCAAACTGAGCATGTATCTCTCCCTCGCCCTGGAGGCCATTTTACCGCTTTACTTAGCTAGTTAATTTACCGGTTTTGTAATTAATTAGTTAATGTGCTTAGTTAATTTAATTCATCTTTGTAATATTCTAATTAGCTTAATATAGCTAGTTTCAATTCGGTTTATAATTAATTAGCTTAGCATAGTTAATTAGTTGATTTGTAATAAGTAGCTTAGCTTAGCTCTTATTTATTCGGACCCTCCTACGAGAGGGCACAATGTTGTAATAAGAGTGCGTGTGTGTGTACATGTCTTCCAACCCCATTTCTTTCTCCTTTTTACTTATCAGCTTTTGATGGTTAGTTTAGGGCATATTTTAATTAGCATACCTTATGCTTTGCATGCATGCATCATTCATTTGTCTTGCATGCACCGAGCTCGGCGCATCATTCAAACTGCATTGTATTTTAATACACTTTCTTGAATACATGTTCTGAAGCATGTTATCAAGTGTTGCATTCATATGCCATCTTAGATAGCCGAGTCTATTAGTTGCATTATTGCATGCGTTGCATTAGGCATCTTCGACATAGCTAAGATCATGCATGATTTCTAACTAGCTTTCTGTTTTGGGTCAGAGTACACTATAAGTGTTTACGCTTTAGCATACTTACATGAGTGTGAGTGTTGCCATGTTTAGCATACTTGCTATGAGGCTATTTGCTTAATTGCTAAACTGCATGAATGCCTGTGGATAAAGGCTTGATTGCTTGAATTGGAACAATTCGATAAATGTGAGTTTTAAGCCCACTTTGCGGAGTGGCAAATCATCTTGTTTTAAGCCCACTTGAGGGTGGCAAATCTGCGCTTTAGCCTACTTACGAGTAGCACTTTCAAACCATTTTTGAAAACAAACATGAGATGTTTTGTTCCAAATCAAGTGATTTAGTCTATACTTGTATGCTATGTATATCACATAGTAAGGTTAGCTAATAAACCGGAATAAGAACACATATGTTTTCAAAATAACATATCATATTTAGTAGAGGATGATCCTTTGATCGGGCGAGCGGGGGTGCTCATTTCAAGACCTTCCCCTCTCGTACCCAAGTTCTCAAGCCGAGGCAACTTTGGTGATGACGGACACGTGGCCTTAGGCACGAGTCAGGGTTTCCTAAATTTCCCAAAATAAAATATTTAGGTGGCGACTCTGAAATCTGGCAAAGCAGTCCATGTTTGGCGCTTTTGATTCAAAATTGATTTTTCAAAACCAATTGCCGAATTTGGACTCTTTGGTGATTTATCAGAACTGTGGCAGGAGTCCGAACTGTAGTAGCTAGAGCCCAATTCGCGCCCTCTCTGAAAGGGAGGCCCGCGGAGAGATTTCGGGCAGTCTACACTAAGCCCACCTTCAAATTTCCTCACCTTTTTATAGTCGGTGTTGGCCATGTGCAGTGCAAATTTGGCCAACTCAATGAATTGCGCCTCATTTTCAGCTACTGTTTGATTGCCTTGCTTCAATCTTTCAAACTCAAACACTTTCCGATCCCGAATGCATCACGGGAAGTATTTTTCATAAAAAAACTTCAATAAACTATGCCCAAATGATTCCTGTATTCTCATCCCTAATCAACATCTACCATCTACAGGCCTCGTCTTCCAGAGTAAATGCTGTTAACTGAACTTTTTATGCATCAGTGCACGGAAATACCTCAAATAATTTTTCAACGCCAAGTACTCAAGCCTCAACTTTCAGAGGTTCAACTCCTTCCCAGAACAATGGCGGTTTCATCTTTTTGAACTCTTTAGTTAAAGCAATAGTGCGATCATCTGCTTGATGTTCTTGTATCAGAGGTAGTACAGGCATTGATGGAGATAGGGGCGGTTTTTGTTGTTGTTGCCTTAGTATTTCGGCCATATCCTAAATCATTCTTTCCATTCTATCCAGACGACGATAGAAGATTCTTTTATTTCATCAGCCTTTGTTCTCACCATGATCTACATAAACTCGTATTATAATAAACATAGAAATTTGCACATATACACTTAGGCATAACAATTCAAAATTCACATATTCACATGGTTGCATAATCTTAATGCACACAAGCCTATACTTATCAAATGTATGCATTCTTAAGTCTTTTCTAGACACCTTAATTCTCATTTGGACAAGCGTGTGAGTTATCAACTCATGCTCTGATACCACTCTAAAACGACCCGATCCTACCCCTAGAGGTTTGGTCATAGTTGACCAGTAATTATGAGATTACCTATAGCCTCGGACAAAATCTCAAATCATACTTAAGTATATAGGGCCAGAAACAGAAGCAGAATAGTAAAATTTTATCCAACGAACTGTGCATATATGGCATAAACTAAACTTTCATACATTAATAACTCACATCCAAAACATATATACATACATAATTACATATCCCAAAGCCATACATAAGTACAAGTCGTCAACTTACAAAACTCAAAGAGTAAATACAAAATATGGTCATACATGACCTACATAAACAAAAGGGAAACAAAAGCCTTATTTGAGAGGCACTTCATAGCTGACTTCAAAAAAACACGAGTAATCTTCCATATAGTCACTAGGGCTGGACATCCCGCTGCTCACCTACATATATATATATATAACGAAATGAGTTAAAGCCTAGTGAATAACATCAACGTAAACGAGTTACATCTTAACATAATCATTCTCATATCAAATTCATTGCATAACAGAATGACCTCATGTCCAATACATGATAAAACGACCTCTGGTCCAAAACATATAGCAGATGTACAGAATAAAACAGATCATAGCTTGGTAGAACGACCTTGGGTCCAATTGATTACAATTGTATCAGATCATATAATGACCATTTGGTCAAGCACATTTCAGATATTCAAGATTTAGCAGATATATAGAACGACCTTGGGTCCATCATACACATTCATACTTTGTCAATCGCATTTACAGATATCATGTTGATCAGACAAATAGAAAGCTCATTCATACGTACGAAATCATAAATTCGGAAAAGCTTACCACAATAGAACATTTAGAAAATAGATTATACAAAAAAAATCTTTACTAAGATATTACTCACAATGTTAGATTGTTGTCACATCTCCGTGGATCAACCTACAAAACAAATAAACATATGCACACATTGTAACTCAAAGCTTACTTGAATCCTTCCTTTCTTAATCAATTCATTTAAGTCCAATTCTAACTCGTTAAGTCATTTGGGAGGCTTAACTCATGCCTAAGAATGCTCGGAAAGATATGAGAATGCAAATGTGAACAGAATGTGACATTCCAAAGTATGTTGGAACAGGGCAGCATGCTCGAGGGCACAATTGGTCACTCAAGCGAACTACACAGCCTACAAAAGTACTAGATGCTCAAAAGGCTCGATGGTCACTCGAGCCATGACCAATGAAGATTGAGATTGCTCAAGTGGTCACTTGGTCACTTGAGCGATGTGCAATGCTCTGCAAAAATTGTGGAAGCTCTCATTGTGCGCTCGAGCGGTAACTTCTTTGCTTAAGCAATGAAGCTGAATTTTGGGTTTTCAAAACATGAAGAAAAATGCTCCAAACTCAATTCCAAACCAAAAACTCTTGCATGGCTTGTCCAAACACCTAGAAGTACTTTGAAAAACATGAATACATAGTCAATTTGAAACCCTTAACTCAAAACTTCAAGAATTTTTCAAAATTGAAACTCAAATCTCCATACATGTATAAATTAGTTTCAAACTCTTTCCGTAACATCCAAATCATGAAATTCAACTTTAAAACTCTATGAATCATGGATGCATGTAAGGTAAAATTTCTAAATTCAACATAGATGACATGAATCATGCTCAAAATGATGAACCTTCACAAATTTATGCATGCATATATGTCTAACTCCAAATTCATCATCTTTAAGCCATTTTCTTGTGATTAATCTCAAATTCTTCCATGATTACATAATTAGATGACTTGATTACATGAATTAAAAATCAAACTCTTACTTAGAGTCTTGAATTTAGCTTGTTCTAGCAAAATCTTGAGTTCCTCTTCTCGATTCTTCAATCTCCTAGCAAATTCTTCAAGTTCTTAAGTTCTCTCTCTCTCTCTCTCTCTCTCTCTCTCTCTAAAACTTGAACTCCATCTCTCTCTATAATTTTTCCAACACAAATGACGCAAAATGAACTAAATCTTCTTCTTAAGGCTCATATATATACACGTGATTAGCTTAGGATGCTAATTAGGGATTATGCTAATTAATAAAGGCCTGAGATTAATTAAACTAAATCAAAATTTATAAAACTAAACCTAATTTTAATCAAACTTCCCAAAAGGCTCTAAAAATTATGATAACCTAATTAAACTCATCAAATTCGGTTTCTGAAGTCATTAAGGCTTTCAATTTCAAATTCAGAGTATAAATCATAACAGATAATTCACCAATCAAACAGATACACACAAATTAATCACTATACACATAATTAAAATTCAAAATTAAATAAACATAAGCATGTTACGTGGTGGGGTTATCACGACATCCTTCAATTGTGCAACTAGAACTCCTATAGGGATTTTAGTATGGCTACTTGTCTGACCTTGAATGTTTAATGCTTGACCACTTAGCTAGCACTTTGGAGCCATTGTTTGGCCCTCATGTTAAACATCACCACCATCAGCTAAGACCATGTCCTCATCTACTTCTTCCTCAAACTCAACAGCCTTGTTCTCTATATGCTTGTCTTTTTGTTTCTTTGTCTTCACCATTGTTCCAAATTAAGATGTTGTCCCACTAGACGTGCCAAAAATTGTTAATAAAAATTATGCTAACTCCCAATCAATAAGATTTGAACAAAAATTTAAACTAAACAATCAAACAAGAGTAATCAAGTGATTATGTTTTTTATTCAAATACCTTGAAAGTACAAGGACTTATTTGGAACAAAATTACAATTGACAAAACAAATTAAGTAAACAAAAGATGATTTCAAGATGAAACCACTGAAGTTCACAAAGGTTACAAATTATAGAGAAACTACTCCTAACTTGATGAACTAGTCCTAAGATTAAACTAAGTCTAAAAACTAGTTGTTGTGTTGTTGATGATCCTCTCCTCTGTCAAATCTTTAGCTTTTATATCTTTCTCATCTTTTCTTGGCCCATGATTGCGTGATCCTTCCCAACTTGCAATTGTAACTTTCATAACTGCCATTGTAACTACCTCCCTACTGCCAAGCCTTCAAACTTCATCAAACCTTCAACCCCCCTATCAAATAGCTCTTCTCTATGTTGCCACGTGTCCCTCAACACTTTGAACACCATATCGACAGGGGAAAGCATTCAATTTTGCACATCCTCCTTTCTGAAAATAGCCCACCAACTCCATGACTTCATCTAATAACTGCTCCACCACTTGGACCAACCTATGCACGTAATCAACTTTTTCATGCCACATGTCACTCTAACTGATGAAGGATTCTCACTTTGACTCTGCCCTGTGTAATCCTTTGATTGGTCCACCTGTTGACAAGAATTTTACAAAAATTGATGCAAACAGTAAGTATATTTTATTTACATTTCACCTAACATTTTCCTTTCTCTTTTCAAATCTCTCTCTAAATCCTTGAACCAAATACAGCCTTAATATCTCCGCATCCTCAAAAAGGGTCTGTAATCATTTAAAGTACCTGACAAGCCTATGGTCAGCCTGAAACAATGACCCTATACATGGTTGTGTAAAGTCCCACTACCTATTTGCCCAAAACAATCCATATGTCCACCAACATGACTCAAAAGTTTAAACCCCAAGTTATTTAGTAGCATTCTAGTTATACCCATATATCTCCAAAATCACCCATGCAAACTTCTTATAGCTTTGCCATCCAATAAATAAATAATTCCTATAGCTTTGTCTGGCTCCATAGGAAGAAAGTGATTAAGAGTAAAGTAGAATTGGGTGAGGCAACTATTTGTGTGGTGATATTAGGTTAGAGATGTGATGCCTCAAAAACATGGAAACTCGGACTATCCATAACACATACATTTTCCAAGACAATATATTCACTGATTCTAAAACCTAAATCTATAGCATGTGATCGATAAAGATTAATATCTGATCTATTACATATTCATGCCTTATCTACTACAGGTTTCCAAGACGATACTTGATTACAACAAACGTGAGTTTTAAGCCCAATACATAGAAAGCCCTAGGCTTACACAAAACAAAGTTCAAAATGAACATTCAGCTCCGACGTCCTCCCAAGCTATCCCCTTGGCGGAGGCATACCATCAACACCTGAAATGTTTTTCCATATAAGGTGAGCTAAAACCTAGTAGAGACAAGTTTAACAACATGCATGATGTTTAACAAAGCCATATGGTGAATACATACGAAATGTCGTTACAAATAATGTGTTTTCCCCTTTTTGAATCAATGCAATGCCAGAGTTCAAATCACAATTTATATATTTCCTTTAAGACAGAAAACAAGGCAATAAATACACACACTTGTAATCTCTAGGTAAATGTCTGTAAGTAGGCTATAAAAGCGCTATCAAAGTCACTTTACCGACAACTAACCAGAAGGAAGGCATCCTAACCATGTGGATTTCTGGACTTTCACCAAGGACACAAAGGCCAACTTAATTAACCACAACTACACCCCCTAACTACATTCACCACAGTATTCATCCATTTTTCTCAAAACAATACTTTTCAAATGCATAGGCATGAAACAATTGAATAAATAAAATGCATGAGTGAATTTGGTTTCAATTAACCTAACTCTCATGCAATTTCTATAACAAGCAATGCTATCCTCCACCAATAGCCAAAATAGTTATATTTATTCAACATATTCCAAAATGGACGATATATAAATCAAGAGCATAACTAGTAATTTCAATAACATTTTCATAGTAACATGGTTTTACCTGACATTTTTCAAACCTCATTAATCTCCATATAGTTCAAAAATCATGAGTATACAATAAATCCAACCACATAATCCATTTCACAACCCTGAACACTACTCAAAGGTTTTGGTAAAATATTGAGGTTTCTCTCTTTTAAAAAACTTTTCTCTTAAATTTTTAACATTTCTTATAAACATCAACAACCCAATGAGATTTTAAGAAAACTTTCAAGAAAACCCCCTCTTTATGCATTAAACATACATTAATCACACCAAAAATCTTCCAAAGTCTTAGTTTGTCCAACTAACACATAACAAGGCTAAATAACATGCAAATCATTAAAGAAATCCCTACTTGAAAACAATAGAAGAAGATGAACAACGCCCGAAAATCAATGTCGACGAAAACATGAACTTCTCAAATTAAAACGTAGCCCTCAACGCACTCTACGTTCTTAATACAAGCACTAGGGGTAGAAAATCTGTAAAACTAGATGAAAACCAAGGATTTACAGTGCAAAAGAGAAAAAATGGCGGTTTGAGGGAGAGAGAAGGAATAAGAGCAAAAAGTAGATATTTCTAGCTTTTGGGTGATATTTATAGTCAATCGCATCGTTGGCGCAAGAGACACAATCGCGGGCGTGGCCTCTAGACTGTGGGCACGATCACCAAAGTCATGGCCTACCATCGCGGCCCCTCGTGAGCCACACAACTTCTCCCATACCAAGGACCTGAAGGGATGTTTTAGTCGTAAACGACAGAACAGGTGCGACCTTCCCGTTGCGGGCGCAATCACAAGGATCACAACCCTTTTTGCAGGCCATGCAATCCTCATAGGCCAATAGACTTGAAGTCCATAATTGGTTGCGACCTATCGCAAGAGTGACCTAGCACCCTTGCGGGTGAGATAGGAATGGTATGGGGCGCGACCTTACAAATAGAGGGAAAAACTGCCAAGGTGCTAAGTGTAAACCAAGATTCCATGTAACAATTAAATAACTCAAAGATGTCGAACAAACTCAACAGATGCAAACCCAATACCAAAGAGTATATAAGGATCGGGTCTTAACCCGGGCCACTATAAGAGATGTAGGTGTAAGCATGAAAAATTTTAACCAATTACAAATTGCCATGTACTACAAAGCCCTCCAAAATATGGTACACTTATTGGTGAATCAAATTTTTCGACGTATCTAATTGGTCTCAAATCAATATCACAAGGTGGTCAAATCACAAATTGACATGTGTCAAAATGATGCAATCTCTTCAAGATGACAAGCCTTGGGCTAATCAAGTTAAGGCACTTATCAAGTTGAAATGGTCAAGCCAATAAAATTATGGCACACTATTGAAGTGATATTTTAATATTTACCTCTAAATACAAAGATAATTATCAAATAAGTTCAAGTATGTTAAGACTCTCCACCACACATGCCTATAAATAGGGGTGATCTCTAACAGAATTTGACACACAATTCTACATACAAATTCTACATACATAAATTAAGTTGTAGAAACAAAAATCTATATCAAGCAAGATAAAACTCCATCGGATTCAAGCTTTAAACCCCGAGGTCTTTTCACCAAAACCTATCAATATCTATAAAGCATAAAGTTTGGATATCAAAATCAAAGTTCGTCATCAAACTCTACAAATCGATGGTTGTTGCTAAATTGGAATATTCTAGAATTCTGATTTAGGAACAAGCTAGCAAGCCCACAAATCAAAGTTTTACAAATTTGCTATCTTTTTCACATTACTTGGAGAAAATTTCACTACTCAATTCACGAACAAGCTATCAAACCCTCGAATTAACTTATCGAGGAGAAGAATCAAAGGATTTTCTTTAATTAGAAATTTATCAAAGATTGTACTTGTTTTATTTTAAACCAATGAATTTTATTTGTTACTCTATTTTTTTTCTTTATTTTGCAAACAATAAATTTATATGTATAGTAGGATAAAAAGTGTTTGTTTGGTACACTGGATAGTAATATTATAAATAGTATTAATATATAAAATTAATATTTTTAAATTTTTAATATTTTTTTAACATTATAATTTTTTTATACTTTTTAAGTCCACTTACTCTAGAGACACTTAAAAAATATAAACTTTGCGTAAAAATTATTTAAAAATTCATTAAATATATATAAAAAAAATTAGTATTTATTAAAAAAATTTAAATTTTCTTTAACAAATAAATTATTTGAAAAAAAAATAATATTAAAATATTTTAATCCATCTTATTTAATAAACTAACTAATGCAACTTTTGAAAAAAAATTAAAATCAAAATTATATGAAATTCCATAAATGCGCTTATTTTACCTTTTTATTTGATATAGGACAAGGGCATAATGGTCTTTCAACTATTATTCCCATCACTAGATTTTTAATACTATGAGTTTTCCTTCCATCCTAATCCAACCAAGAAAAGGGACTGTATGTTAATCCCACCACAACCTTCTACAACCAAACACTCTTTAAGTGGTCCTCCCTCACTATTAGTTCAATCCCTTCACTTATGGAGCCAAACAAACATGGCTTATAGGTTTCTTAAACTTAAAACTTTTGGATTATATTAGTAGAAATGTTCCGGTGAACAATGCATGCCGTATGCAATCTTATGACAAAATTACATAAGTTTTCACAAATTTACATAATTGAGCTCACAAAAATTCGTAAATCGAATACAAATTTGTGCAAGTTCATGAAAACCTAAGACTTAAGCGAATTTGTATTCAACTTACACATTTTTGTAAGATCATTTATGTAAGTTCTGGAAAACTTACATAATTTTATAGTAGGATTGCATACAATGTGCACTGCACACCGGAAAATTTTTCATTATTTTTTCACTAGCAAACAGTGAGACGTATTGGAATTTCTTTGGATAATGTTGTTTTACTAATAAAGTACATTTTAATTGACTCCAACTTCAATAAATTGGTAATTGTCATTATAATATGATGATAATGGTGATTTTAGTTTATCTTTTGTTTTTGTTTTTTCCTTTTTTTTTTTTACAGCCATAGCTCCATTATATTTTTATGATTTGATGTTTTCCATTACAAAGATTTCCATTAACCAGCTTTGTGTCCTTGGCTTGGTTGTTGCTTCAAAATGGAGGGGAAAAGGGGCAAATGGTCTTGGGCTTTATAATGGAGGGAAAAAGGACAGTGTTGTAAAGGGTTACTTCTTCTTTTGCTATAAAATGGAGGGAAAGGACAATTTTGGCATTTAGATGATCAAATTTGAGGACATTGCAAGATTGTGTGAATCAGAGTAACGTATTGATAGTGGAAGGGAGGTATATACATAATTTCAAATAAAGTAAGAAAGAACAGTGCAATTTTAAAAATTAAAACGAAGATTCATGTAATTAATCAAAAGATTAATGAAAATTTTGAGAATTAAAAAGGGTAACCTTGAGAAAGAGGATCCCAGGGTATTGTTACAGATGTGATAAGTGAAGGGTCAAAGTGATCAATTATCATTCTGTGAAAAAGTAAATTCATAATTGGGGCAAAGAATGTCAAAAGGGGACAGCACATATAAGTTGCTAGCTAAAAGGTCCCATGGAATCTCTCTATGTACATGCGTAGCAACAAATTCAAGATTTAGAAATTATTGTCTAAACGAATAACTTTGGACCTAACCAAAAAAAATTTGGTTACGACTCTACTTAAAAAATAATAATTAATTGGTTAAAAATTCATTCCTATAAAGTCATACGTCATCTAATTCAAGATTTAATCTTTTTGGGTAATAATTACACGAGTTAAAAAGTTGCCAGAAAAGTTTTTGGCAGCTAGCAAGAATAGCTGATGGCAATAAGTTGGACAGATAGGTGATATCGAATAGATAAGTGAATCAATAGGTGACACATGCACACATTTGAATAAATAGTTGGATAAATAGATGACACGTGTACACAATTGAATAGATAGTTGGATAGATAAGTGACTCGTGTACAAATAGATGCATTTGAACAGATATGTGGCATTTGAACAAATCAACAAATAGTTAAGTTTTTGAACAAATAGTTAAGCTTTTGAGCAGATAGCCTATTTTTTTTGACAAATAATATCTTTTTTTGGTGCCAAAAAAATTAAGTAGTTTCAAAAATGAATTTTTGACCTGATTGCCAAAAAAAATAATGGGTAAATTACACTGATACCTCCTGAGGTTTCTATTTAACACAGATCACCTCCTTATGTTTGAAAATTTCATTCCCCTGAGGTTTGTAATCTCATTACAAATTGCTCCTTGGATTGCTAATGTCATGCCCTAAAATTTTTTAAATGACCATTTTACCATTTTTCTTATCATTTCTTCTTCCTATCATCATGATTACATTGTACAACTTTCTATCATTAAATTCTACCTGAACATATTCTTATTAAGTGATGATATACAAACATAAATTTTATATAAAATTTTCAAACACAATTATATAGCTTAATGGCAATTTTTCACTTTAAAACAAAATGCCCATAAACATGATTTATATTTACAACATCACTATCATAATATTTTATGATATTTTTTGTATAAATTTGTATATATGAATAGAATTTTTCATTTCTATTTCCACCATTATTTTTCTTTCTCGTCTATTTACTCACATTTATTACAATATTATCTAATACCGTCATTCACATTTATTACAGTATTACTGAATTTTTTGTATTATTTATTTATTTTATTTTATTTTTATTTTTATTTTTTTGTATTTGGTGAATTAAAAAAAATCACAAAATATTATACTTATTAAGTATATCTAGATTAGGTGTATTTAAAAAATAAAAAATTGTATAAAATATTAAAAACAAAATCAGTAAAAATAAAAATTTTAAAAAATTGTGTGAGTTAAACTAAAGAAGATGATTGTTATTTCTCTTGAAATGCCATGAACAAAATATTAGCATTATTTTATTATTTTATATGTATAAAGGTTAAAAGTAAATATGTCATTTTAATCTAACAATGAGTTAAGTGTAATTTTTCAAACATAAAAGGAGAATCTGTATTAAATAAAAATCTCAAGGTGTCAGTGTAATTTACCCAAATCGAATTCATAACAAAATTTTACCTTTTTGTATTACTTGTTGGTAGCTCCTTTTTAGCTTTATTTTTAGCTTTTTTTTTATTATGGGTTTAGCCCCGGGCTTAAAGTTTGGTTTGGGAAGGCTTTTTTTGGTTTTTTTTTTTTTGACTTTTTTTGAGTGAGGGGGTTATGGATGTGATGTTTTGTTTTTTGTGGCTAAAAAAGCCTATTTTGTCTTTTGTGGCTAAAATAGCCAAAAA
The DNA here is from genome assembly GCA_025200525.1 of Camellia lanceoleosa. NCBI lineage: Eukaryota > Viridiplantae > Streptophyta > Magnoliopsida > Ericales > Theaceae > Camellia > Camellia lanceoleosa. The sequence continues at coordinate 56,998,670 of CM045772.1, forward strand.
AGCCCCAATTATCAACACAAATTGTCTTTTCAACTTATTATGCTAAAAAAATAAATAAATAAATAAATTATTAGAAACTTATTAAAAAATTGGTGAATTACACTAATAGTCCCTATAGTTTGGGGCTTGTGTCACTTTGGTCCCTAACTTTTCAATTGTGACACATTTGACTCTGAATTTTGAATCTTGTTTCAAATAAGGACAATTGAAGATATGATTAGATTTTTCAAGGGTAAAATAGTCAGTTTGATAAAATATAAACCAATTTGACAAAAATAAATGTCAAACAAATATTTTTAAATTTTTAAAAATTATTTCTACCCACTAAAAATAAAACTTGTAAAATTGATAAATCTTTTAGACATTTATTTATTTATTTTACCAAATTAATTTTTATTATGTGTTTGGATGATGATCATGTAAAATTAATTTTAAAAAATTAATCATGTAATTTTTATTAATTTTTATCAATTTTGCATAATTTTATCATTAGTGGATAAAAATAATTTTAAAAAAAATTTTAAAAAATTGATATTTATTGTTGTCAAATTAGTTTATATTTTATTAAATTCACGATTTTGCCCTTGAAATTAAACAATGGTATCTTCAATTGTCCTTATTTGGAACAAGATTCAAAATTCAGGATCAAATGTGTCACAATTGAAAAGTCAATGACTAAAGTGACACGAGTCCTAAACTATGGGGACTTTGTGTAATTTTCCCTTAAAAAATTCTTTTTCAAGTACTTATATCTCAATTAGTTAATAAGATATTTTTAATATTTTATTGAGTTATATTATTTTAGATATTTGATCTACTAAATCCAAATTGTAAGGCCCCAGAAATTTATGCATAATGATGGTACAACAACCATGGCTCCTTATGATAAACCGGAATAAATTCCCAACACTTGCTTTACATAATCATGAGGTTCGTACAAAATAGTTCCACATGAGAATATACATTTAATGGCTCCTAGTGCATGAATCTATAGCATGTAGAACATCCAATCCAAAGATAAATAAACACTCTCAAGAACTTACAAATTCCAAGGCTTAAACCTGATTATACAAAAATGGTTTATCGAACCCATATAATTTATAGCCCTTGGCTTTCCAAAAAAAATTCATTCATAACAAAACGAGAGCTTTGTGCTCTCAACACACTATATCTTTTCCTGCACAAAATCTCATAAGATGAGCATAAAGCCTAGTAAGAAATTCTTAACAAAGTATATACATTTTATACAAGCCTCGCGGAATGAAATGCACATGTCATGCTATACTTTTTGAAAGAAAATCACATCTTTATCTTTGGAAAACCATCCAACTCACTGATTTCTTGAAATTTTAACAATTCAAAATTTATCAATTTGATTCAAGGTGTGGTAAATATGACAAAGGTAATCCCTAAGTTGGTGTCTGCAAGTAGGCATAACTAGCACTACCAAAACCCCACTTTACTGGTAACTAACTGGAAGGGAAGTGGTACCTCCTCCGCACGTGTTTTCAGTCTTTCACCCCGGACACTCAGGCTAACTTCATTAATTTCATCTACACCTCATATTCAGACTTACCAATGTATTTATCCCAAAGCAATTCCATGAAAACTTATTTCACAACATTCTTTTCTCAATGCAAAAGTTTTCAAATCTAATAATCAAAATTTATCATAACCAGATGAATTGAAATGCAAATGCAACAATTAACAATACGATGCAACATCTCTTCCATTTTCAATTCTTTCACACAAATTTTCTATTTGTGATCACCATTCCCAATCCTCTTTCCATACAAATTCCACATGGTAATTACACATTCTTTTATATCCATCAAAAGAATGACACAATTCCACATTTCAAGCATTCTCAACAATTTAGTCTCTTCATGACTATATTCACATTTTTGAGCAATAAGCCTCAAAACCAACTAGTTTTCATATTTCATGAAATTTCCCATTTTTATATATCCACAACAAAATAAAATTTCCAACTATTCATTCATTTTAACATTGTAATTGGTAAACAACCCTAAACCTTCAACATCTCTCAAAAAAAAATCTTAACTTTCTAAGTTTTTGTCAAAACTAGACATTTCTTCATCTTTTGAAAGATTCCATTACTAAAACATCTTTCCTCAACAATGTAGTTCAAACTCTCAAGAAATTTTAAGCAAAAACAAGGTGTAAACCCACTTTTAAGATCACCACACTCTTGAGCTAAAAATCAAATTTCAAAGTTCATCCAAAAGAGTTCAAAAATCAACAAACCTTGCAAATATATATATATATATATATATAACTCTAAGAAAATCTCTACCTCAAGTTTTGGATAAGAAGAGATGAGAAACCCCCAAATTTGACGGCGTTGAAATCCAATCTCCATCGTACAAGATGAAGTCCTCGGTTAGCTCTCCAAATTTAATGAAGGATGTTGGGTCAAAACTCTAATGGATCTAAAGAAATAAAGGTTTTGATCTTGTTTGGTGTAGGTAAATATAGAGAGAATGTAGAGAAATTGGTTTTTAAAGAGAGAGAGGTATACAAAAAGTGATATACACATAACCCAAGAAAAGAGAAAATTAGAATTTTCAGATTCAACGGAGTCCCGTACGTATGGAGCATACCTCCCACATGTGCGGCACTCACTCCCGCATGTGCGGCACTTCATTGCACCTCCATCCGCACCTGTATATATTACAGTAGAACCCTCGACAATCCCTTGTTTTCTGCATGTGCGGCCTCACCTCCCGCATGTGCGGCCCAAGCCCCCACACATGCGGCTCTGCCCTCCAGCCAAGAAAAATTTTCAGTTCGGCCCAAGGTACTCCAAACCCAACTTTGCACCATCCGAAACAAGAGGAACTCGGGATAGGAATAATTAAGAACAAAAAATTTTGAGAAATTTTCAAAACAACGAACCCAATAGTTAACAAGACCATGCATTAAGACCCGACATTTTAACGAAAGTAAATCCAACACAACTCAAGAGGATGAGGTGGACAACGTACCCAGTCATCACACAAATTCTCATATTTCAAGTATTTTGTGGATAATTTTATCTTTAAAAATATTTTTTGATCCCTTAATAACTTGGTGATGTGAATATTCATATTAAATAAATTTTACAATATAAATGTTCACAATAACAGTGTAAATGTTCACATCAAGGAACATTTACATTGTCAATATGAATATTAATGCACGATTCACCCTATTATTATTAAGAATATTTTGATAACTATGTCACCCATATGATTTATTGTAACATAAAAAAATAATTTAAACTAAATGGAACATGAGTAGGTGAGGAGTAGGGCTGAGCAAGGAATCCAAAAATCCATAATCCGAACCGGTCCAGTCCAATCCGGTAGGTTTGAATTGGTTTTTTGAATCCGTGATTTAGTAAATTGGGAAACCAGTCTCCGCGGATCGGTTTCGGATTTGAGTCCACGATTTCATATTAGAACTGAACTGAACTGTATATAACTTAAACCATACACTTTACTGTTGTTCTTGCTACTATTCATGTTCCGTTTTTTTAATTATTTAGCATAATTTTAGTTTTGTAATTATTGTCATGACAAAATATTTGTTTGATGTGAGTTCTATATTTGTTACATGTTGAACAATATGTTTATTTATTAGACATTATGTTTGTTTCAATTATGTTTCGAAAAATCATAAGCAGATTAATGTTTAACAATTTATGGTAAGTTGAATTTTTTTGAAAATGTTGTATGATTTTTCTTGTGAACACAATATGTAAAACCGTGATTCCAAGCCGAGCCGAACCGTCTTTAAATGGTTCGATTTGGATTGATTCCATGATTTAAATGGATTGGTTTGGTTCTAATTTTTATAGAACCGTAGACAACGGATTGGTCCTGGTTTTGCCCCAAATTGAACAAATTTGGATCATGCTCATGAGGGATTTATGAATAAATGGCCCTGAAAATAAACTTAAAATGCTAGCTTTTCTGCATTTGGGATGATTTATTTATTTAAGCTAACTAATTTTAAAACATTAGTAAATTTTTCCAAACAAAGGCCTTAGAGCATCCGCATCTCTCTCGCCAATTTTTTATATATTTATTTTTTTGTGTGTGGCTATATTGATCACCACCAACAATCCAAAAACAGAGCTACATTAGTCTCGCTGCACCAACAATGTATTCTAAAGTTGCTATAGTTGTTGGTTATATCCAAGGAGGCATTGTTCATAGGCTATTTTCATATTATATTATTTACATTAGACAACGAATTGAGCTCATCATTTCTTGCGCCAACACGAACAAGTAGTTTCTTTCTTGTACCACCTTCTATCAGCAATACTACAATCTTAAAAAATTGGGTAAATTACATCGATACCTCTTGGGTTTCTGTTTAATACAGATCCCCTTCACGTTTGAAAAATTACCGAATGGGTTAGTTTGTTGGAAAACATAAATTTGCAAAAACTACATAAAAGATGGTGTAGGTCAGCTTTGGTCCCTGAGTTGGGCTGAGCAGCAATTCTTTAACCATATTGATTATTTAATAATATAATTGACCCCAAAACTTGGAAATCTTTAATCTGAAAGAAGCATCATTTAGTAGCAGAGGCATGGCAATTAGTAGTGTTAATCCCAAATTAACACTAGTTAGAATCATATAGTAACTAATCTTGCAGACAGCTAATCTCAAGCACTTTCAACTCAAAAATTTGAACTCTTTTCTAACAATTGGCCTATAGACTAAGACAAGTCATACATGTTGGAGAAATCTTATTTGTGCTTTGTATGAAACAGATAAAAATCTGTATCAGATTCTGAAATTAATACAGAAACTGATAATAAATTTAATGCAATTGGAAAAGAATTTAGAAAAACTCAGACAGAATGTATAATTCTGGAAACGAAAATAATTTGATTGAGGCTCGTGTTAGACAGAATGTCCTTAAGACGAATTTTGCCCCATGCTCTGGTGCTAACAAGTTTGTATGGGCATCCGTCTTCCACGATACAAACCTTGCAGAAGCAGCACTTCAATTTGCAAGTCTGACGAATGTCATTGTGCATCTACTCTCTTTTATACTCAACTTAATGTATAATGTATCAATCCTAAAATTTCTATCTTGAATGAATGCCACGGAGATAATGTTTATAGTCATATGGACAACTATTTTGGAAGGTCATGTCAGGACTCTTTTATGAAGAATTATACATTTTCATCTGAACAGACATCATAAAAAAGAATTATACTTAACTTTTTTATTTTTTATGAAGAGTCTTTTTGAATTTATCTTTTTTCAGAATAAACTTTAGATATTTATAATTACTTGCAAATCACAAATATTGTTAGTTAAGTTTACAAAATACAAATGAGATACAAGATGTCTAGTTTACTAATGTGGCTAAACTTTTTATCTCTATTTGAACTCTAGTGATGGAAGAAAAGCTAGATGTCATAGCACTTCCCCTAGATATCTTATTGGCTTGATAAAAACGATTTCAATTTTTGTTTTGATAATTGGACTTGTGTGCACCTCTACTAATTCCAGAACTCTAAAATCAACGATCGGATAAACCTCCAATAACTCCTTGGAATGACTCGAACTTGAAACCTTAAATCTTATCACCAAGTTTATCGCTCAGCCAACCTCTTGAGGTTAAAAGTGACTTCAATCTCATGCAATGCCAACACTTGGATGGTTAAAAAAAATTCAACTCAAACTATACATTGAGCAAAAATATCAAAAATTATAAAGGAGAAAGAAAAGAATGAAAGAAGAGTTATATGACCACAAATAAAGGGTTATGAAGTAGACTACTGGTCCATACTCTAGATAAGAGAGTTGAATACATCTCATTTAGAACAAAAACATACATCGAGCAACATCACCACACCTCACCTTACCTACTGTGTCAAATTGACAACTGAATCTAATCCCACGGATAACAACTTGCTTGCTAGGGCCTATTTGACATCATTTTCGGCTTTTTTTTTTTTTTTTGATTGTGTTTTAAAAAAATAACTCTTTATGTTTCTTGAAGCTGGTTATTTTTAAAAACAGAGAGAACAATTTTAAAAAATATTTGGCCAAAAAAAAAAAAAAAAGGAAAACAATATTATTCTACACCCTAAATAAGTATTTTGAGGCCACAACACCCGTCAAGAAATTCTGCCTCCTGTTCGAGGATAGCTTATGTTTGGATCAGAAATTTATCAAGGTGAAGAAAAAGATAAAGGAAAAATATGAAGAAAGAAAGAAACAAAACTAATTTTAATAAAGCCAAGATCAAAACACAAGGGAATAACCCAAACTTCATTGAAGCATATAAGGTCTATGAACTGCCAATTTAACAAGAGTAGGTTGAATGCTATACAAACCAATAAACCTTGGTATGAACCTTTTATACTTAGTCGCTGATGTAGCATTTAGGTGCCAATAGGTGCCAAGATGACTGAAGTTTTACATTAGAATTTATGGAGAGACATTAGCCTGAGTTGTAATCTAACTACTGGCATACTAACTGCTATTTTAAGGGAGGGAAAAAAGATGTGACATTTATCATATTATTATTCATAAACTCTTTATACTCACCGATGTAACATTTATCACATTGTTATAGTGAATTCCAATTTCAAATTCCAGTCTGCCAAGAAAAAAAACATTATAAGATTTGTTGATTCCTTTCATAGAAAATTAGACCATACAACGATTCAACAAATTTAACAGGAACTTCAGTTGAATTCAACTTCTGCTAAGTTTTTTGGGTGACTAACTTCTGTTAAGTTCGTTTTGGGAGAAGTTGAAGAAATTAAAACATCTAAAATCTTCCATATAAATTCCAGGTGAAACATAACATTCAAATTTGTTCGTTATAGATATAATCCACCTTCGCACCACTTGTAAAATTGATTAATTAACCTTCTTGTAGGAGTATGGTGAACAAGAAATTTGAAGTCCCTCCATGGCTAAGCCGAGGAATACACACAAGTCCTATATAGTAGCAGCGATACTAAAAATCAACAGTTCCTCCGACTAGTGTTCACTCTAAACCACTTTAGAAGCACATTTTCCTGTCAAAAACAATCTGAAACAGCATATGATCAAATATACAAGGAAATCGCATTTTGATCACATCAATGATGTTAGCATTCCAAAACATAAAAGTTGGAAGCTAGGCCCTCGCAAAAAGGAGAGCACAGAACTAGCAAAGCAGCAACTCGAATTAAAATTGCATTTTCTGCCGTATGAATCATCATTGAGAATGTCCTGTTATTGATCTTAGAATCTACTTAATAACCTGTCAAATGCTTTGTCACATGTAGTTTCAGATCCCACCAGACAAAACTGGGCCAACCACAAACGCATCCAAGGGGGCAGAACCAAACCGCAAAAAGGACCACCCACCACTCCACACCATCTAAACAAGATCACCAGCAATGTTCTTTTCTAAAAGGTGAAATGAGAATGCTACTGTGCCTCACTGCTCGGCGATGGGGACAGAAGGGAAAAACCTCATAAGGAAGCTCGATAGGGACCAGATGCAAATCACCCCAAGGAATTGAAGGACATTCAGAAGTGTGCCCAATGAACTGTTTATAGCCAGGTTGTGTGATGTCATCTCAGCTCCTCTCACTGTGAATGAGAGAGCCGTCACCAGTTGTGCTGCTCTATTCAATTGGTGCAATCTATAAACCTGTAAGTAACAGAAATTGAATCTTTAGTTTACAGATAAACTTCCACCCTCTCAAGGATTTTAGAATTTTGGATAAAATTTAATACAAGGAAAATCATTGCTAAATAAATCATAATGGACGGATGAGAATCATAACCTTTCCGTCAATTGTACAAGAGAGGACAAAAGTTTAAGGTGGTATTTTAATGAAGAACTTCAGTAAAACTTACCTGCATTCACTGAAATCTTAATTCATTCACGCATATTAAATGAATTATGCATATAATACACGATATGTTGAGTTACATAATTTGAACACAAGTAAAGTGAACTATAGATAGCTAACAACATGTGGCATAATTTTAACAAGTAAAGATTACAGAAGCTCAGATTCAATTTATCTCCATAGTCCATCCAAACAGAGATTGTCAACTGAGATAATTAACAGTAAATACTTACATGAAAGATAATGGGAATGACAGGCCATGAAGGTGACTTTACATATCTCGCATACTGCTCAAATGCAAACTGCACGACTATACCAACAAGGTATGGGGCAAGAGTAGCGGAAGCAGCAGGGCCAGTCCAAGGCCAGACAAAGCCCATTGTCACCATTGGAATTATCAGACTAAGTACTAAGACAGCAACAGATGAGATTCGGTGCCCCAACCGAGGGTTTAGGTTACTGTTATATGCAGAAACCAGCACAATGGACCTTCGTAAATGGTCTACTAGCAGAAGAAACACCGCAACCCCACAGTAAAAAAGAGCCTCCGTAAAAAACAATATAAGGAAATCTGCAGATACAGAGCAACAGATTATTGAGAATAAAATAAAATAAAAATAATTCCAATGCTAATCAAATCAATTTTTCATATGTATAGTATATCCTCTATTTCTCTCTCTACAAAAGTGTGTGCCCACGTGTCCTTGCATGTGTTATGTGATATATGTTTCTTTTCCAAGTACTTGCATGAGTATATTCGTGAATGAGTAGTAGTACCGATAGAAGATAAGTTGAGAGAGAATAGATTAAGATGGTTTAATCATATACAACGGAGACTAACAGAGACAGTAGTGAAGATATGCGATACAGTGACGATAGATAGATGTGTTAAAAGAAGGGGCAGACCTAAATTGATGTGGACTAATGTAGTAAACAGAGATATGAATCTTTTTAATTTGACTAACCAAATAGTCATTAATAGAGTTGAGTGGAAAAGAAGGATTTATATAGCCGACCCCATTTGATGAGACTTAAGGTTTTGTTTGGTTTGGCTATTTTTTATTTTTATTTTTATTTTTTGATAAATTGTTTGATTTTATTTCTCTTTCTCTTTTCAAATCTCTATCCAAATCCATCATCCAAACCTTAGTAGCAAGAATTGTTGAAAATGATCATGTTTTTTAGGAAGAAGCGTGATTTTGCGATTCTGAGGAAGAATCGTATAAGAATCGCACTTCTGATGTGAGAGAAACGGAAATCTATCCAAGAAGAAAATGATCGCGATCTCAACCTCTCATTCTCACTCTCACTCTCAACCTCAATCTCTCTGTCTCTCAAACACGATCTCTCGATTTCTGGTGGCGAAGGGGGGAGAGAAAGAAGGGAGATTAGGGTTTTGAGATAGGCGAAGAGAAACTAAGGAAAATGAGGTTTTATTTTAATAGAAAATTTTAACAAAATAATTTTATTTTATTTTTTAAAGAAAGTAAATAAAATAAATCATCTATTTTTTAAAAAGAAATCTAATAAAATTATATAACTAGAATATTTTAACAGACGACATTTTTTTTTTTTGGGGGGTGGGGGGGGGGAGTTCATCTCTTCTAAAATCAATATTTATATTTTCCTCTACATCTATCATAGATAATATAATTTTTTTTATTATTTAATTACCGGTAATCTATCATATATAATATAGTTTATTTTATGCCTGAAATAATTTTTATAAAATTTTATTTGTTATTTCTTTTTTTCCTTTTTTCTTTTTTTTAACAAAATCTGTTATTTGTTCTACTTTTTTTTTTTTTATTGATAATATTTTTAATTTATCTATATAAACTTCTTTTTTTTTTTTTTTTTTAAAAACGGTCCCAACCTACGACTCTTCTAAGTGAGCACACTCCCATGCTCCCACTCCCATTTTGTGCAACTAAGATCCAAACACAGCCTAACTGCCCCAGGATTCTGGCTCTAAATTCCAAAGGATTCATCTAGGTAAGAGACCATGATTCTTTCAGTCCATTGTATGCCAAACCATGTTTTCATATTAGTTAGTGAACTTTCATATCATTTCTCCATATGTTCATCTTTTGTATCCCTTGCAAATATCACTAGGCATGGCAACAAGATGAGGTTTTTTGGGTTTCGAGCACAAATTCTTGATTTTGAACTCAACCACTCTAGTGATACAATTTCATACTTTTTACCCTAACCTAGGAAGTTTGACCTACCTACCCTTATACTCGACCCTAATCTATCAATGCTCTCCCAAACCCTTTATATTAGAATCTGGTTTGGTCAAATACAATCAGGTCACGGAAGATATTCACATCTGTATAATAACACTTCAGCTGTGCCATTCAATAGGTCTTATATGCTTATCTTTGCTGGAAGATCTTTGAACCTTGATACCTTTTCTGACTGACAGTTAATACCCCTTTTTGTCATCCTCCATTCCAACTTACCAGCCAAGTAGTATTACATGGACTCTTCTATTTCTCCCAAAGTATCCATATCCACCGGATATTGTGAAACGAAATCCCACATCGCCTAAATACTGAAGTAATATGTAGTAGATAAGTGTGAGGGCACACCCTCACCTCGATTGCTAGCTTTTGGGTTGAGTTTTACCCAAAACCAAGTAACAGGGTAAGGGTGTGGGACTATGAAGCACGGGTGCGGATACGGATACGGATACGGGGTACGGGTACGGGTACGATACGGGTATGTCAATACGGCAAATTCTTAAAAAAGTAAGGTACGGGTACGGCCGGAGTACGTCAATTTTATTTTTTTTTAATTTATAGCTAAACATTCAACAAACAAATCAAACAACTCATCTAAAAAGTTATACAATTTTTTCTTTTTTTTTTTTGATTGTCTAAAACAGGATGCAAAATAGAGCAAAACCAGGACTCATGGGTAAAGAGTGTTAGAAATAAATTACTTGATATTTTCAAAATTGAAAGAAGAATAATAAAGGTTGCAATAAATTCTAGCAGCTGCTCAAAAAAAAAAATTCACCTCGCCGTACAGCTATCGTACCTATGCCATACCCATGGCGTATCCAAATGTATTTGCCGTACCCAGCATGTATTCAACGTACCCAATACGCTTACCCGCACCTAGTAAGTACCCGGTACTCATACAGCACTATTTTTGGAGTACCCGAACTTCATAGGTGTGGGATATGTGTCGAACATTCATAGCCAATTTAGACACATGGATTCTCTAATTTTATGTGATGATTAAAGAAGAAGAAGCTCACATAAAATATTTGTTGTCATTCACGTGGATGGGAGATAGAAATTCCATATTTTTCTTAAATATTGTTTAATTTTTCAAGAATATTTCTAAATAATATATACCATCTTATCTAAGAATATTATGCGATATGCAATATATGTATGTGTGTTCAAAACATGCCCCCTATACCCATACCCAACTTTTGGATACATATCAAATATCCTAAGAGTTTGAAGGTTTGACGCTTAGGTACCAACCCACTCCACAGAGTCGTGCCCGATCCATGTAACATAGTTTCCAAATGGTAAACACCTTAAATTATCTTCACTATATTTATGAACAATCAGTTATTTTTCCATAAATAAGAAGAATAAGAAGGGTCGTACATGAAACAAGAACTCAACGACAGCATAAGTTAAATGTGCCCACCTGTCAATAGAGAATCTTCAAATATAGCAGACAGAATCCTTCGCAAATAAAGTGAAGGAAAAACAAAAGAAGCTACAAGGACAGCAGGACCAACAAACCATAGCAGATCATTCTGATTCCCTCTGGGGCTGGATATATGGATTTCCTCTTCTCTCTGATAAGAACGATTATAAAATGAGATTAAACCTGGTCTTCCTCCAGTTCCCTCCGAATGGAAAGATAAACTGTTTACAGGAAACACATCTTCAGCTAGAGGTTGGTCCTTTTCTTGCTCCATGTCATCTGGTTCGAGCTCAGTGCATGGCAACTGATCTTCAGATGCAGAAAAGAGGATACATTGCCTCTTAGGAAATCTGTCTTTTACCTTCTTTATTCCATGTATGAATTGGTACATCCTCACTACTTGCAGTAACAAAAGAAAATATAACCAAGAAAACAAAAGAAAAATGTATACTACTTATGACAACTGCACTCTATTTCTGAAAAAATATAGGCCTTGTTTGGCTTGTCTCTTGCGAGACAATTTTTGAGAAAAAATTTCAAAAATTTGTTCGGATGAAAATTTTTGAAAAAAAAAAAAAAAAAATCACTTTTCTCTCTACTACACATCAATCAATCACTTTTTCTCTCACACCCATTTATTCAACTAAAAAAAAATTAAATTAAATCATCCAAAACTATTTTCAAAACATACAACCAAATAATTTTTTTTGTAAACTCTTTCCAGAAAATTATTTTTCAAAATTATTTCACAAACATGGCCATAAAGTATAAAGTATCGTCGTTCCATTCATGTTTAGACAAGTGAAAACAAATTTTAGTGACAGTCAACTGCAGCAAAAAAAAGTTTCCCTATCACTATGATTCATATGAAATCTGCTGATTTCCTATCCAGAAAAATATCAAAATTCAAAACCCTTTTTTCTTCCAAAATCTTTGCCAAAAGGCTGCACTAAAACAGGATTGTAAATGTTTGGAATTTTAAATAAGTCATCAAAGCTACCTTTATCATTTCTCAGCTGATACGCACCAAGTTGCTGCCTATCAAACAATCCTCCTGATAAGCTGATCTGCAGGGTAAAGCTTAAAAAGTTAATATGAGGCTACTTTCATACTCCTAGTGGACTAGACAAATAATGTTAAAAAGATATGTCTATATATGTATATACATAAATGTATCATATAAGAAACTGTTCCCAGAAAAGCAAAAAGAAATTATAATGAATGATTAAATGATGCAAGACATACAATGGGATGTAGTTAGAATCTTAGTTGCATGAGGTGGGTGGGTGGGTGGGTTTTTTTTTTTGGGGAGAGGAATTATAATGAATGATTAAATGATGCAAGACATACAATGGGATGTAGTTAGAATCTTAGTTGCACAAAGTGGGCGCGGGAGCGTGAACATAGAAGTTTCTTAAGTTGGGAGCGCAGAGGAGCATTTACATATATTATGTATATATAACTAAAATAATTTTAAAAATACATATATATATTTTGCGACTTTATTCAAATATATTAAAGTTGAACTATTACAAAATATCATTAATTCTTAGTCATCTAATACAAAAAAAACTTCACAATCACACGAATTTTCACTTTTAATTCCCATTCTACACACAAACACACACACAAAAACAAAATCCCAAAAAAAAAAAAAAAAAAAAAAAATGTCAAATGTTAAGGTGAAAAATGAAAAACGAAAGATTACAATTCCAATACAACAAAATATTTTTCATTTTTTTTTGCCTTCTGCCATGTGCTTTTTCAAGCCTCTTTTGTGCTGCTACTTGCTCCATTGAAGAATCTTGAGAAGTTGGAGATGGAAATGATGAAGATGTAAGCACTGAAGTTGGACATGGTTGAACATCCATATTTGCAACATTGATGTCATCATCACTATCTAAAAGTGACACATTATCTTTCTTCAATTGCCATAATATCTTCTTCAATGTTTGGCATTTTCCAGATACACATCCCAAATTTTTAAAATCTTCATAGTCCTTCCTGTACCTTGACAAGAGTCTATGATTGAAGCGCACAAAAACTAACTTCTTAGCTTGATCAACGCTTAACCTATTTGTTTTCTCCTTCTCACACCACCTGGGCTAGACTTTGACAACCAACAAAATGTGTAATATTTGGGGACAAGAATATATGCAGACAATGCAAAGGAATGTTCATCTTTTCCCATCTTTCCACCACATTTATTAATCAAATCATAAGCTACATGATCATTTGAAAGAGATCTTTGATGTTCCCTAACATGGCATTGGTATTCATTAACTTATATACCTCTCTAATGATAGCCTTATCAAAATCTGAAAATCTAAGCATCTTCTATATGTGTTTTGTGATTGTGAAGAATTTCTTTTCTCTCTTTATTTTCTCCAAAAATCATAATCCAAAACAGTTTGGTGGACAATGTCATGTTGATTTGGAGATGTCGTAATTTTTCTCAAAAGCCATGGACAACAAAGCAGGTCTTACTTAACAAGACGTCATAAAACAATGAAATGATGCCCAAACTAGTTTTCTTTGCTTTGAGAAGATCCAAAGCAGAGAATGTCTTGAACAAGAATTGACAAGAATTATGATTTTTTTATTTTATTTTATGTATTGCACCATTGCTTTACCCCTCTTATATAATTCATTAACAAATGACAAAGCTGGATCCTCACACTATGCTATGTCTTTCATCAACAGATTCAAAGTATGGGCTAAGCAACCTGACCAGAATATAACCCTTTTGGAGCATTAGATTGGAGCACACGTGGAGCTTCCATTGTTTCTGATGGTTGGTTAAATTTAAAAAATCAAACTCTGATTAACATCATGGTTGCTTCTGGTGGTAACGCCATTTTTATTAATGGACATGATGTTTCTTCGAAAGAAAAAGTTGCAATAAGTACTGTTATTTTGGATGATGATTTTTGGAGAAAATCAAAAAGAGTTCTCACCATACAAAACACATATATAAGATGCTCAGATTTTCAAATTCTGACAAGGCTATCATTACAGAGGTATATGAGTCCATGGATACCATGTTGGGGAACATCAAAGATTCTCTTTCGAATGATCATTTAGTTTATGATTTGATTCATAAATTTGTGGTGGAAAGATGGGATAAGATGAACATTCTTTTGCATTGTCTAACATTATTCTTGTCCCAAATATTACACTACTTTTTGATTGTCAAAGTCTGCCCTGGGTGGTGAGAAGGAAAAAACCTCACTTTGATGCTAAGGTCCAAAAGGGCATCTTGAGGCTATTGATAAAATGATTTGTGACCCAAATGAAATTGTTATAAGACAACAAATTAGTGATTTTGTTAGTAGCAAAGGTGTTTTTGCACAACCTCGAGCAATAAATAATAGAGCAACCATGAATCCACTATGGTGACATGTATATGGTAGGGCAGCACCTGAATTGAACCTTTTAGAATTGAAAGTGTTGTCTCAAAGTGTGAATACATCTTGTGCAGAAATGTGTTTACCTATTCGTACATTTATGTGAAAGGAATAGGATAAATGTTGATCGAGCCAAGATGTTGGTTTTTGTGCACCACAATCAGACTCTTGTCAAGGTACAAGGAGGACTTTGAAAATTTCAAAATTTGAGATGCGTGTCTAAAAAATGCTAACACTGAAGACGATATTATGACAATTAAAGAAAGAGATCTAAAAAGCACGGACACGGACATGTGACACAACATAGACACGCGGACCAGTAAATTTTCAAAAAATGCAAGACACGATACGTTGGGAACACTTGCAAAAAATATAATTTTATATATTTATTATATGTCATTTTTTTATATTTAATATGTATTTTATGTCAAATATTTAATTTTATCAAATTTATCAACTTTAGATATGTTATTTTAATAAATAAAAAAAAAATTAAAAAAAATGTTAATTTTTAAAAAAAAAAAAATAGTCCTCAACTTGTCCTTAACGTGTCCTCAGCATGTCCCCGACATGTCCCTAGCGTGTCCGACACATGTCCGACACTCATATATGACCTCCGGAGGTGTCCGTGCTTCATAGAATGAGATCGTGTTTCACTTTCAGATAGTGTTTGCAGCTTCGGATGTTCAACCATGTCCAACTTTAGTGCCTAAATCTTCATCTTTTCCACCTCCAACATGTTAACAGTCTTCAATGGAGCAAGTAGCAGCACAAAAGAGGCTTGAAAAAGCAAGTGGCATAAGACAGAAGAAATGAAATATATTTTTTCGTATTGAAATTGTAATCTTTTGTTTTTTACCTTAGTTTTTGGTTCTTTTCTTTTCTTTCATTTTTTTTTTTTTTTTTTGTTTTTTACTTTTTTTTTGGTAATATTGATGCATTTTATAATGAAGATCTATTATACTTTTTGTGTAGTTGTGCAAGTGTTCAACTTCAATACATTTTAATAAAGTCAATGTATATATGTATGTATGTTTTAATTATTTCAATTATATATATACATAATATATGTAAACGTTCTTCAAGGTGTTCCCAACTTAAGAAACTTCGATGTGTTCATGCTCCCCCGCCCCCACTTCGTGCAACTAAGGGCTTACATTATACACATCTTCACTTTCCTAATTTACTTTCATGACAATAATGACAAAATTATTAATGGAAGGAGTACATAAGGAAACTCTTTATTAAGAATTTGAAACCTCTATGCAAAACAAAATCAAATTGTTGACTATTTAAATGCTTAGACTCCAAAGTAGGAAAAAAGTACAAGAGACAATGTTGTCCTTTCCTCTACAACTCGAAGCTATTAGCTCATTTTGAGCTCTTCTTTTCCCAATTAGGGGTGTTCAAAGAACCGAACCACCCAATGAACCCGTCTGAACCACCCAAACCAATGAAGAAATTAACAATTTCAAATTTTCACACAGTCAACAGCAGTTGATTTCATGCAAAGTTATCTGTTTCACGGTCAGCAATCACATAGCCATTGAAACTGTACAAACCCAACTACTTGAACTGAACACCCATACGTGGCAATATATCACCTATTTTTCAACTTACATCCTTACATGGGCTTATATCCTTCGATGTTAACTCTCTCTAACCAATGAAGAAATTAACAATTTCGAATTTTCGCACAGTCAACAGCAGTTGATTTAATGCAAAGTTCTCTGTTTCACGGTCAGCAATCACATAGCCATCGAAACTGTACAAACCCAACTACTTGAACTGAACATCCATACATGGCAACATATCACCTATTTTTCAACTTACATCCTTACATGGGCTTATCTCTCTCTCTCTCTCTCTCTCTCTCTCTCTCTCTCTCTCTCACAAATTTGCAACTCCCTGATCTCCCTGCCTCCCTCACCCTTTCCCCTAAATCTCCCCTCCCTAATCTCCCTCTCTCATGTTTCCTTTTCCTGATCTCCTTTAACACCCTCCCCTTGGATCGTCAACTCCCAACACGGTGGTTGGACTACATATTCACAACAAATCTTGGTGGAGGAACAATGAAGATGTGAAAAACCAAGCGGATAAGTGATATTGCGCTAAAGAATTATTTGGGCAGTGGATGATGAAGATGTTCTGCTGGCCAAACTCACTCAAATTCTCTCCTCTTGGCTGTTTTCAGGTTCTTCTCTTTCACAAGTTTTCCTTTTTGATTTCTTACCCCTTCGTTAAATTTAATTTCTAGGGTTTTTGAGGTATTACCCTTTTTTTAAGTAAAAAAAGGACTGATAAATTGGTAACTGAAAAGTATGAAGGCTAACTATTAAACCGACCGTCAACCAAATGACTTGAGTGAATGGTTTTGAATTAAGCATTCAGTGAACATAGGTTGTTCATAGTCAACCCAAAGATGGTCAGTCAGTTGATGGGTCAAGGACAAACCCGACCCGTGAACACTCCTATAATATTCCAAATTCACTGTGCCAGTCCTAATAATCAGTAAGAATAAATTATGCGGAACAAGGACACCAATTTTGAAATTATAATTTTGTCTTTAAGATTTTTATTTATTTATTTATATTTAATTAATTATAGTTTGATAGGAGCCTTTTCTTTCCAAATAATATTAGGACTTAGTTTACTGATTTAATTGATTTTTATTAGGTGTCTACTTTCCAAATAATGTTAGGATTTGGTTCTTCAATTTAATTGAGTCTTGTTAGGAGCCTTTGTTCTCCAACTAATATTATAATTTAGTTTCCTAATTTAATTTGGGTTGGTGGTCTATACTACGTTTTTTGCGTTGTATTATTCAGTTTGGATTATTGATATTGAGCGTTTAGATTGTGGCTATCATGATTAGGGTTGCGGCCCTTGCGTTATTCCTTTCTCTTTCTCTCTTCTTTCTCCCTCTTACGTGCTACATCAATAAATGTATATTTGAAGGAATACTTAGTACGAATGAACATATAGTTCTTTAAATAACAATTTATGTAACCAAGTTGAGAATCAAGAACTACCTAAAAGTGAACATTTTTGTTATTTATATCACAACAGTGGAAGAGATTGATGTGGATGTAGCCCATAAAATTAAAGCGGGATGGTGTAAGTGGAGAAGTGCGTATGGGGTACTGTGTGATAAACGAATACCCACTAGACTAAAAGATAAGTTCTATAGAATGGCTATTAGACCAGTGATATTATATGGGACGAAGTGTTGGGCAATCAAGAAACAACATATAGATAAGATGAGTGTGGCTGAGATGAGGATGCCAAGGTGGATGTATGGCAAGACTAGACAAGACAGAATTAGGAATGAGTGTATTTGGGAAAGGGTAGGAGTAGTACCGATAGAAGATAAGTTGAGAGAGAATCGATTGAGATGGTTTGGTCATATTCGACGGAGACCAGCAGAGACAATAGTGAAGAGATGCGATGCTGTAATGGTAGATGAAAGTATTCAGGGACGAGGTAGGCCTAGATTAACGTTGGCTAACGTTGTAAATAGATATATAGATCTACTTAATTTGACTAATGAAATGGCCTTCGATAGGGCCGCTTGGAGAAGAAGAATGCATGTAGCCGACCCCATTTGATGGGACTCAAGGCTTAGTTTGGTTTGGTTTGGTTTGGTTGATACATGCCCCTGTCAGCAGTCAAATGCAGAAGGAACAGCTTTTGGCTGCATATCACACACACAAGATGGAAAGGAAAAGAAGTGCAACCCAAAGCTAACCAGCTCAAAGCAAAAGTTGGTTGTCAATGGGAATCATCATTTGGGGAAGGGGAAAATTAGAATCATTGTTATGAGGAGGGGAAAAAAAATAAAAAATAAAGGAAGGGAACCAATGATTGCCCTACGTATGTCTAAGGTTGTCTAAGCAATGGCACTTCAAGAATGCATGCCTTCCTGTGCAGATAGTTAGGCTGCAGAGTGCGAGAAATGCAGAAGGGCTCGATGTAAGTAATTTTTGCAAGAGCAGAACTTCCTAAGGAGATTGAAGCACTGTTTTAAAATATTAAAGAGATGAGACTCAACCTATGCATTTAAAAATCGTTGTGCACCTGTAAATACTGCAATAAGCCGGTCCATGACTCAATTAGGCATGGCCTTCAGGATGCCCATACTGTGGTCTAGGAACCGATCAACTATTTACTTTTTAGAGTCCTAGAAGAAGATATACATTACAGGAAGATTGTTTAAGTCATCTACTGATTGTTTAACAACACAGGTTAAAACTCCTTCCATTGAACAGGAAGATCCAGAAAACATAGGTACAAAAACAACCAGTCAAGAGACCCCAAAATATTCTTATGATTCAATTTCTTCTGAGGAAACCATATGTGCCAATAGTATTAAGATTTATTTATAATATATATCTTATGATTAATTTAACAAAGACTCCATGTATGAAGCATACGACTTCTGAAATCTTTGAGAGGGTGGGGAGTTCATCTGTGAACTAAAGAGGCATTATTTGATACTTTACAATTAATAGTTGCCATTCAAAAGAAAAGTCTGCTGTCCCCTTGATTAAAAGGGAGATAAAACATCATAATTAAATATAATCAAGATATTTTGGGCAATACATTAAAATAAAAGGCTTAAAATAACATTGCAATGTAAAAGATAATGGATCAGAAAAGCTCATCAAGATTTGATCACGTGCTACAGTGGTAGAAGTATGAGTGCCTAAATTCATCAAATACGCAATTCATTTTCATCTCTCCATAAAATAAAAATTTTATATAAGATGTATTTTGTCGAGTGGTGGGAAGGGGGTGCGAAGAAAACAGTAAAGGGGTGATAAGGATGAAGTTTAAGGCATTGCAGGGAGTATTGGGAAAATATAAAGCAGTAATATGAAAGAAAAAAGTTCCTTTAATTTAAGTTGGCATCAGGATTCCAGTATTTAGATGGGATGGATTTGATTTAAGTTTTAACCAACAAACCCAAATCTTTAGTTAGGAAAAACTTTTCTAATGCAGACATAGATTTCAGGAAAACAACCAAAATAGGTTTTTCTAAAATCCCCTCTAAAACCCCCAATCTGTGGATTTGAAATAACAACTGGGAGGTGCTATTTGAAAACCCACAAATGCAAATTCAGATTTCCAATTCACTCTTAATTGCATCTAAAGTCCTAGTTTGGCTAAAACAGTCAACTTTGCGACTGAACCAAAATAGCTGGGACAAGGTTTGTGGAGCTAATTCAAATCACCAGAGTACAGATTATAAACTGCCAAAGAATCATGTCAACAACAGATTCATTCATGTACCAACCTGGGCTAGCGCAGTTGGCCAATTCTGGGGAGTCTCGCTCCCACTTTAGGAGTAGAATATTTGTGATTTCCTTTCAGATGTATCAAAAAATCAGATTAAAATTGACAATTTTATATACAGTCAAACGAAGCACACTACAAATTTCTTTACTCAAAAACAGCTACATCAATCAATGTGACATTTGCAGAATTAAGGCAATATAATATAAATACTACTAGAATCTGATACACCAACTACCTCCATTGCTCGTGTTTATGAAAATATTTAGCGTTTAAAGAAAACCCTAAGATACAGATATTCATACACTAACAAAACGGAGAGCATAAAGAGCAATTTCAAGTGGATACTCTGAGAAATCGAATACGAAATACCTGTGTACTTCTTCTGCTGTATTGAGAAGGAAAAGAAAGAGAGGTTGCAACGCAAGAAAATGACGAACCGATTTTAAACGCCATAGTTATAAGCAATGGAACAAACCAGCAATCCAGTCCGGGTAGAGAGAGACTCGAGGATTGCTCGTGAGCTGATTTTAACGAGAACCCATTTGATTTGGAGGGAATTTAGGGAGACCAATTTGAGGAATTTTCTCGAGAAAGATGGGAAGCGGTAGGAAAATAGAGGAATTCGGAAATTCTGAGGTGGAGTTTTAGGAGCTGAGAGGAGTGTACGAGAAACCGGCTTCCATGTGTTTTTTCTAGCGTTTCTATGTGGATTTCAAGCGGCTGATGGGTTTCGGACAAGTCCAGGCCTTCCAGTGGTTCTTCTCAATTTTCTTTCCGTTATATTAAAAAAAAAAAAAAAGTGGTTTTTCTCAACCCTTTAATAATTTATTTTAGAAAAATGTTTGGAAGCACTAATTAGTGCTCCCACTAATTAGGTGGTAGTGAGTCTCGTCAGTAATGATGTGATGTTTTGGTCTTGGAGTTGTATTTATTTTTATTTTTTTTACTTTTTTAATGCATTAGTGCTATTAGTGGTGGTGTTTTTAGTGGGATGAATCATTGTTGTTTATTTTAATTATTAATTTAACTAATTTTATTATTATATAGGAGATTTATAGAGGTGTAAAAATAACCTGAAGTCTGTGGACAGCTCGAAATCTACCCACGACTTGAGATGGCCCTGTTAGATTTGGATCTGGCCCAATTTGAAACTCTAAACTTGGGTTTTGTCATTTTGAAACTTCGACCCGGCCTGACCCGGTAATCCACTCGCCCTCCCTCTCTATCTGACTGAGCAATGGTCAAAATTTAAAAGAAAATAAATAAAAAATAATAATAATTAATATTCATTGTCTGCTCATATAGACTGTTGTGCTGCCAGCAACGGGAAAAAATAGTAATAATAATAATTCAAATGTCTACGGCTGCAGACTAACGGTAAAAAAAAAAAAATAATAATAATTAATTAATTCAAACAGTCACATGACCGAGCCCAAATTTTTTTTGTTTACAAATTAACCCCATCCTCCCAAACTGCTATAAATATTCCCCCTCTCTCATTTTATTTCTTACAAACAATTCTCTTTCTCAACCTCTCAATCTCTCTCAACTCTCTCAATTAATTTTGAAGTCTCATCCCCTCAATCTCTCAACTCTCAACTCTCTCAATTAATTTTGAAGTCTCATCCCCAGGTGGCAATTGCAATTATACAATAAGAAACTTTTATCAAAAGAAGTTAATTTGCATATCGCATTCTTTAGTCGGTAACATTAATTAGTTTAATTAAATTGATTAGTTACTCAATTTTTTATATTAATTATTTCTTAACATATATTAGTTGTTATTATTTACTCATTATTTAAATTAATTGTTAATTTTTATATATTATTTTACGAGAAATGGCTAGTAGCTCGACTTTGTTGGCTCGAAATTGGCTCGAATATCTAAAATGACGTCGTTTTTGCTATTTTTTTTTCTTTTTCTTTCTTTCTCTATGTTCAAATACAGAGGGAGAGAAGAGACGAAGGGAAAGAGAGAGAAAAGAGAAGAGGAAGAGAAGAAGAGGAGAAGGAAGGGAATAATTTGTTCATCTTCATTGGTTCGGTGATCGACGGGGTGGAGGCCTCCATCTTCATTGATATTTGTCGTCGATTTGTTCATTAATTTGTTCATCTTCATGGATCTGAAGATGCCCAGCTCTTCCATCTTCATTGATTTTTTTTTTTTTTCTAGTTGGCTGATGATGATGATGATGTTGATGAAGGTGGTGTTGTTGATGATGATGATGATGATGATGCGTTGATGAACATGTTGTTGTTGATTTTTTTTTTTCCCCTCTTCTGTGGATCTGGATCTGAACAAGGCCTTTTCTATACTCCAAAATGATGATGATGATGATGATGAAGGAAAAGGTGTGGAAATTTTGATGAAGGTGTGGATCTGGATCTTCTTCTTTGGAGAAATTTTGGGTTTCTTCTGGTTCTGGTTCTGGTTCTGCTTGATGATCAGAGGTAATTTTTTTTTTTTTTTTTGTTGATGAAGATGATGGTGATGTTGAAGATGATGATGATATTGTTGCTGATTTGAATCTGAGGATGAAGGGAACAAAAAAAAAAAATCGAGCCAGATCTGATGATGTTGATGAACAAAAAAAAATCTGAGGATGAAGGAAAAAAAATTTGGGCAGATTTAAAAAAAAAAAAAAATAGATACCAACAAAGCTTCATTTGGGCAGATTTAGATCAACAAATCTGAGGATCAAAAAATTTTTTGGGGTTTGATTTGGTTGATCTCTTTCTCTCTCTGCTGGGTTCATCAAAACGACGAAATTTTTTTGGTTGATCTCTCTCTGCTTGATTTTCTGGGTTCATCCTCCAAATATATGAATCTGAAATGTGAATGAATCTGGGTTCATCGACTTCTTGCGTTGGGTTCATGCTCCATATATTTTCTGGGTTGATGTTCATCCTTCATTTCAGAAAAAACACGGAAAAAATGAAAAAAAAAAAAAAAAAAAAAGAGACACCAAAACGACGTCGTTTTGGTGTCGAGCCAAATTCGAGCCTCTGAATTTCGAGCTACGAATCGGAACTGTTATTTTACTTACATTATTATAGATCCTAATATTCTAAATATTTATGTCGATATTGATGTATATACTACACAACATAAATCTGTTGATTCTCCTTCTAATGTACCTAATATCCATCTTCCAACAACTAGGTCCTAATTTAGGGGCACAGCTAGTGGTGTTTGGAAACATTTTGAGAAATATCTATAAATAATCTTAATGGTATAATTACATTTAAAGCAAAATATAAATATTGTGCACATTTACTTAGTGACGCATCTGCAGAGGATACTAATCATCTAAAAAAGCATGCTAACAGACATATACAAAGTTAACAACCTAATGTTAGAAGTCAAATGCAATTAGGGGTTTCATCAATTGGTCATTTGCAAACATTTTCATATGATCTTATAATTGCACAAAACTTTGTAATTGATTACATTATTAAAAAAAGAACAATCTTTTACTACTAGCGAATGTCCCGATTTTGCCCAAATGAGGTCAAGAAATACTACTAGAAACAAGATTTTAAAGAAATCTGAGGATATCATCTTCAAAATTTTGAATGGAAGAGTTTGTTTAACATCTGATCTGTGGTAAAATAATGGTTTAGAATATCAATGTATCACTGCACATTTTATTAATAATGATTGGAAATTAAATAAAAGAATTATTTTATTTAAATTAGTTGAACTAACATACATTGGTCATTCGCTTGGTGTAAAAATAAAAAATATATTATATGAGTGGATTTTGCAAAATAAAATATTTACCATTAGTTTCGACAATGTAACATATTAAAATCAGACTATAGCCCATTTGAAATCAACTTTAGAATTACTTGTTAGTGGTGATTTATTTGAAGTTCATTGTTATGTGCATATTTTAAACTTGATTGTTAAAGAAGCAATCCATGTATACGAGACTTCTATACTGGTAATAAAAAATGCGGCTGTTACTATTATGTCTTTTGTTAATTGAATTTTAGAATACAAGAAAATTTGTTAACGAGAAGGTATGATATTTAAAAAATTAATTTTAGATATAAACAGCAGGAAAAATTCAACGTATAATATGTTAAAAAGAGCTTCCAAACAAAGAAAATCAATAATTTATTTTTTGCAACAACATCAATAGAAGGAGTACTGACTCTCACAGAACTTAATTGGCATCAAGTAGCCTTGTATAAAGATTTTTTAAAAATTTTTTGATATTACAACAAAATTGTTTTCTTATATGTATATATATATATATTACTATTTCACCATTTGTTTTACATGCGTTAAAAGAAATAATTAAAGTTTCGTAAAATATATAGGTCATGAATATTGTAACATCCCAAAATATTTTCTTTTAAATAGTCAATGCATAAATTAATTGAGTAATAATTGGATTTGAGTGTCGTGTAAAGTTATGTGCGAACATAGTTTAATTTTGTAATAAATTTCTTTTTTTAATATAATTTTTGATCTCAAAAATTATGAAATTTTTGTTATGTTATTCTTATAAGAGTCTAGCATGTTAGATAAAAATTTCGGAATTTAATGGTGAGTATTTATTTTATAAAAATTCACAGACTGATTCAGTTTAATTTATAGCAGAATTTGAAATTGAGTTTTGGGTGTCTGGACCATGATTTGAGATAAATTTGTTGAGTCTATTTTGATATATAATTGGGTGATGTTTGGTTTATGAGTAAGAATTTAATTCAAGATCCATGATTTAGATTTAATTTAATTTGAGTTTGTTTAATTACTCATGTTTAACTATTTGGTCTTTTTTAATTATGTGATTCGTTAGTTATTATTATTTATTATATAGGGTTATAATAAATATTTGAAAATTGAATTTATGGTGTGTACCATACGGTGAAAAAAAATATATATTTTATAAGGAATTAAATGTGTACGTATTTCGTAATAAGCAAAATCTTATATTTTGTGATTTATAAAAATATTATATTTTATGGTGAGAAAAATTATATCATTTTATAATTTATATTATAAAATTCTGAGGTTCTATTACAAAAATTAAATTCATTGTTTTTGGTTTGAGTTTTTTGGTTTTCGTATTTTTTTGTTTTTAGTAAATATTTTTAAAATTTTAAACTTTTTTCTTTCTTTTTTTAAATTTACCTTATTTAGATGTATCTAAAAAGTAAAAAAAAAAATTGTGAAAAAATATTTTAAAAAATTAATAAATGCAAAAAAATGTGCTGAATTCTCTTTTCTTTTTCTTTTTTTGTATTTTTGGTATTTAGTGGATTTTTAAAAGATTTTTTCACAATTTTTTTTACTTTTTAGGTATATTTATGTTAGGTATGTCTAAAATAAAAATAAAAAATTGCTTAAAATATTTTAAAAAATTTAAGAAAAACAAAAAAAATACGAAAAATAAGAAAGTAGAATTTTTTTGAAAAACCCATTCTTGGGAAAGCAAACACATGTAGGGTTGCTTCTGTCCTTTTTTTTTTCCTTACCCATCATTTCCTTTTCTTTTCATTTCTTTGATTGGTTTGGCACAAGAGAGGGCTTCCGTCCCCCTCTCTCTCTCTCTCTCTCTCTCTCTCTTCCTTTCTGTCCCCCTCTCTCTCTCTCTCTTTCCTCTATAGTTGCTCAAACTTTGAGCTTAGAGTGGGAATTTTTAGAATGAGATTTTACAAAAGTGTTGTAAATAAAAGTCGGGGAGCTCTTCGTGATCTTCACAGTGGTGGTCTTGGATCGATGATTGGGAGATGTTTGCATTTTCGGATTTGTTTTTTTTTCATATTTGAGGTAGGAACTTTCTTCATATTGTTACTTTAAAGCTATGTTAGGGTTATTTTGAGAAAATATGTCATTGTAAGAGATAATGCATGCATATATACTTTTTTTTTTTCAGATTTTTGTTTGGAAATTTTTGGAAGAAAAATTATGTTGAAACGTTAAGAATGTTAGTATTTTGAAATTGATTTAGGAAAATCATCTTGTGTTGAAATTTTTTTACAAAAAAATTCGAAAATTAAATTTTAATAGTTGTATGGATTGTATCTACATCATATTATGATTAGATAATTTATTTCGAGAAATATAAAGTTGAAATATTTTTTTTCTTTGATTTTGGAATTTATTTTTGAGAAAAATAAATTGATATTGAGGAATATTGTGTAAATTGTTATGTTGGAATTATAAAGTTGTTTTGGGATTAAAAGCTCTAAAAGTGTTATATTCATGATATTTTATGAAAGATGATATGTTGATGATTAAGCTGTGTTCATTTTTGTGAAAATGAAAATGTGAAATGTGGACTTTTGAACTCACAACCTTGAAAATGTTACTCTTGAGCATATTTCATAATTTTTGTTGTGAATATCATGTTGATTTGGTAATTTTAGAAAAAGTTATGAAATTATTATTTGTAAAGATTTAAGAAAAATTGGCTAGGCATGAAATGTGGGTGTATTTGAGAGATGAGACATGTGAGGTTAAGTTTGGCGTTATTAATTTGGAAGATGGTGAATATAATGAACTTACTAATTTGATGAATTAAATTAGTTTGGTTAATATTTTAAATCCTTCGTAATTAAAAGGGTGTTATTGGGTTTAATTCCTAACTTTAATATTATGAGATTAAAACTGACGAAGTTGACCAAATATAAGATTTGGAGAAATAAGAGAGAATAAATTGATGTGATATGGTATTGGGTTCTTCGCTTTACTAGTTGAGTAATGTTATCATAATAATTTCATACTTCAAAATTTTTATGAGATATTTGAATTGTTTGGCGGTTTTTGACAAGAAAAGAATATAATGTGATTTTGGCTCGTTTGGAGCAAATGAATGAATTGGATTAAAACAAAAATGAATTATCAAAACTTTTATTTATTTATTATTTTTCCTTGGTTTAATTCGATGGGGTGGATGTTGATAATTAGAAAGTGAACACTCGTGTTGTATTTTATAATTAAGTCAAAAGAAGATTTTGGTATAATTGATTAAGTGTTGGAATATTCACTTATGCTTATTGAGAATTATGATTGAACTTGAAAGTCCTAAGATTTCACTTGCATGAGAAAAATGAGAATTTGATTCTATTTAATGTTTGGGATGGAGATGAGTTTTGGAAAGATTGTAATTATATTTCATTGATAAAGTATGTGAATTAGAAATTGATAAAACCTTGAACCCACCTTGGTATTATATGTTATTGTTATTGATGAACCTATTGTTTAAAAGTTTTGATTTTGGTAACTGGTAGAGGATTTCCATGTTGGTATTTAAATGAGGAGATTCTTGGAAAGAAAAGAAAATATTTGATTTTGGAAGTTTGTTGTGTATAAAGAATATTGTTGAATTGTCTTGAAAAGACTAAGTTGGAAGTTGTTGATTTGCATGTGGTAAATACATGAACATTGACATTATTATATTATCTCTTGGAATTGTATCATGATATTACATTGAAAGAAATATGGAAGTTGATCACAATGGAGCATTGTGTGGTGGAATTGAAATTGAAACTATTCTAATGCATTGTTACATATTGCATTGCCATTCCATTTCATTATTATCATGGATTTCAAATTGCAATTGAAAACTATTGTTTTGAGAAAGGAATTATTTTTGTGAAACAAGATCATTTGGATTTGTTTTGAATAAATACGTTGGTAAGTCCGGATATGGGGTGTAGTTTGATATTGGTTTACGTTGGTCTGAGTGTCCATGGTGAAAGATAGAAAACACGTGCCTTCTTATGAGAGGCCGGTAAAGTGGGGATTTGGTAGTGCTTGATATGCTTACTTGCAGACACCAGCCTAGGGATTACCTGAGTCGTATTTACCACCTTGAAATTTTATTGAAATTGTTGGATTAATATGTTTTCAAATTGGCATTGTGCACAAGATTTTTAAAAAATGAGAAAAATATTTTGAACATGACATGGCATATGCATTCATCTCATAAGATTATATAAAATGTATTTGATGCTTTATTAGATGTCATTATGAATTGTTTAATTATTTGATTCAATTGACAATGAGATAATTGAATAAATTGAAAAAGTATGTCTTGTTACTATTGAAGCATGTTTATTTATTTAAGTTAACTAGTTGTGGTTAATTAAATAAGTTGGATTTAAGAGATGATGTAATAGAATCGTATGGTTTTGACATGGTATGATAGTATATGTATGACTATCTTTGTACCAGCATATATTCTAACATTATAATATGAGATTGTTTGGTGAGCTAGTGGTTTACCTGTACATGTGTACAGGGAATGTTTTTGGATTTGAGGATCAAACAACTTGGCATGGTTACAAAGTGGTGATGAGCCGTAGTTCTTTTAATTGTTTTTTTGGTTGAGTTCTATGCTTTGTAAAGGGCAGCACTTTCTAATTTATTGTAAGCCTCAGGGAATTTCTTCTAATTGTATATAAATGACATTATTGTATCACGAGAGGGAACATGTATATTTAATTATTCATCATTTCAACAAAGGATGAATTGTTATATGTAAATTGACTTAATTAATGAATATTGGAAATGTTATCCAAGTAATAAAATACGGGGCGGGACAAATATTATGTGACTATTATTACTGTAATGAAAAAATTGATAAATATTTTGTTCAATTGCCTCATGTTTTAAGTTTAGCCATAATAATTGATCTTAGGTGTAAAAAAAAAATTAGTTTAGAAGAATTTGTACAACGTATTTTCGCAGATCAAAAATAATTTGCCCATATTATGCGAACATGCAAAACATTATTTGAAGAATACAAGGCAGCTACATCTGCAAAAACACCTACACACACTACACCAACAGCCTCCTCTTGAGACAGAAGATTACGTGTTTTTTCAACAATAAAAAGTAGAAGAATATCTCAACATACATGCGTAAGTAGTTCTAACTACAACGTTATTTGAAAAGCCCATCAGTGGATGATTTCAATAATTTTGACATTTTGGATTGGTGGAAACAAAATAAAACTATGTGACTTGTGGTTTCACATATGGCCTGTGATATATTAACTGTTCATATTTTTACAGTTTTTTCGGAAATAGCTTTTAGTGCAGGTGAAAGGGTGTTGAGCGATTACCATAGCAACTTTTGCCCCAAATAGTTAATGCACTGATGATATCCAAAGATCATATGCATGCACTTATGAGAAGACAAAATTATAGTGAAAATGAGAGAATTCAAAGCGATTTGGATGACATATCCTCGGGCAACGCGAATGAATTGTCTGCCTCCTTCGATGATTGATCAACAATTTGTTTTTCATTATTTCATTTCGTTTTTTTATTTTTTAATTTTTTTGGTATCAGATTATTAAAGTGGAGTATAATGCAAATGATTGGTAGGCTAGTAGGTGCCAACCTAGTTGGGATGTACTTGACCTATAGTGATACAATTGCTTTACTATCATTAATAATTTACATCTATTTTATTTAATGATATAAATTTTTGTAATATTTTACTAGCATGTCACCCGTGTTATGCCCGGTATAAAATAATATATTATTTATTAAAAATATAATAATTATATATAATTTTTTTATATTTTGTCTGTCATAAATAAAATTATAGCGATTCCAGTTTTCAACCGTCACTTGGGGTAGTTCGGACTCAGGTTAGTACGGTTTCGAATAGTGATTCATATCTTATTTCCCTTGTCTCCCTTTTATTTTGATTATTGGGTTGTGGTTGTTCATTTGAAACAGGTTGGTTGCTTGTTTTTCCAAACTTGTGTTGCCCAGAATTTTGGTCTTCCGCTCGAGCGGGCCTTCTTGCGCTCAAGCGGGTTTTGTAAACACTCAGTACTTCGTATGTCTGCAAAATACTGGAGGAGTGTTTCTACGCTAGAGCGGCGTTTCCTACGCTCGAGCGAGTGGGCGCTCGAGCGTCCCTTCTCGAGCTCGAGCGTCCTTTCTCGCGCTCGAGCGGTTTGTCTGTTGTCTGCAAAAGTACTGAACGTGTGTATTCTGTGCTCGAGCGAAATAAATTGTTATGTTTGACGCTCAAGCGTCAACTCTTCCGCTTGAGCAGACTGGGCATATATTAGATCGCGAAAAGTACTTTTTACATCACTTTTTCATATAATTTCATCCTAAACCCTAAAGTTGAGAGCCTCTCTCTGTAAAACTCACATTTTCTCTACTTTTCCACCTAGATATAGTGATTTATGCACCCTCTTTCCTTTGGTAAAAAGATTGAGCTCCTCAAGATCTTCTTTTTCATCCGATTAGAAGTTGATTTTGACATTATTGAAGTTCCATCCTTGCTTGGCTTATCTTTTCTCTTTGAGGTAGGGATTTTCTATACTTTGTTATGATTTTTAACCTAGTTATTTGTGGTTGTGTAACAATGGTGGGATTTGGGAGTATTTTGAGTCAAACCTAGGGTTTGGGTAAAATGTGAAAAAGGGGTTTGTGGTGGAAATGAAATAAATGAACATGGGCTTTGAAAATGAAGACATGCTATGTCAAAATGGGTGATTTTGGTATTTGGATGGGTATTTTGAGAAGAGGGATTTTGGCCATAAATTGATTATCATGTTTATTTTGTATAAATAGTTGAAATTAGTTTTGCAAATATGGGATTGAGTGAGTATAGAAATGGATGATGGAATTGAAAATATAATGCTTCACACCCTCGGAAATTTTGGATAAATTATTTGTCTTAAGATTGTATATCTGTTTAGAATATCTGTATTGGGCTATCGGTGGAGGATAGCTTTGCTTGTTGTAGAAATTGCATATGGATTAGGTGAATTGAAACTAGTCCATGGTTGATTATCATTGAATATGATCATGTTGTGAATACATTGTATATGTATAATTATTTGGAAGGAGAAAGGGATGTACTCCATATGTGTGATTATGTGTTTAAATACATTGCATATGTATGATTGTTTGGGAGGAGAAAGAGGATGGACTCCATTGTTTCGGAAGAGAAAGGGGACAGACTCCATTATAATTAAGTTGGCTAGAGTGTCTTGAGTGAAAGTCCCAAAACTATACATGGGTGTTGATCCTGCAGATGAAATATCCATAAAATGGCGATTTGAAACTATACATGGGTGCTGATCCCGCAGACGAAATATTCGTAAAATGGCAATTATAAGTGTTTGTATGTTGATTGCGAAATTATTGAACCATTGACTTGTAGTCTCATTTTGGTTATCGAAAAATAAAGGAATTGACTCATGTATTGAAATGAATTGAAGAAAAAATGTAATTCAATATGGTCTTAGCATTTTATGACTATATAAAATGTGAATGTTTAATCCTTGGCATTGTATATGCACACCGCACTTATATCTTCATTAAACCTTATATACTGTGTTAGATTATTTCTACTAGGCTGTGGCTCACCTTATTTGGGAAAAACATTTTTAGGAAATGATGGCATGCCTCCACCAAGGCAATAGCATTGGAGGGACTTGTGGGAAGCAAGAGCTTCTTGTTTTGACTATGTATTTTGTATAGCCAAGGGCTTTATTTGTAAGGGCTAGTCCCATTTTTGTTGTAATCAAGTCAAGATTTGGAAATGTGTAAGCCAATAAGGCACTTATTCATGTTAAACTCTTTTGTATCATTAACCTTATTTAATGAAAGGACTATTTACTCTGATTTATGTAACTATTAACAAATGTTCTATGTTGTATTTATTGTGTTATTTGGGGGCGTTACAACTTGGTATCAAAGCGTACCGGGTTTGAATACTTCAGGTACGTGGGAAGTGGTTAGTACCACAATGGGTTCGTTTTGCTTACTACAGACTTAAGTGCGAATGATATGTGCTTGTATGATAACATGCTTATGTGATTATTTGGGTATGGGATTTGGTTCCTGAGATATTGATTAGGTCTACAGGGTTTCTGGAAGTCCCATTAGAAGTACTTGATCACTGCTATTTCTAATTGGAAATCTAGCAACGCTGCGGGACAGTCATTATCTAGGAAGGAAATTCATGTGTTTACATGATTATGTACTTATATGGAGTGAATTACTGTTGTCCAACGCATTAGGACCCGAGTGAGTTAGCTTTGGCACATTTGTGAATGTGCTAATCTCTTGTGTTACCTTTATTAGGATGTCAGGACGTGGTCGTGGTGGTAGGCGTGGTAGACCTAGAAGGCACGAGATGCCCATACCGGATAATATCCCGACAGAGGAGGAGGGAGTTGGTCAGGCCAACGTAGCCAAACCAGTTGGTCAGCAGGCCATGAGCGCCTTAGCCCACGAAATGGCCGGGGCATTGAGGGAATCTATGGACATTCTTAGAGCTGAGAACCAAGTCCAGGCCCAGGTTGCTGAGGCAGGGCCATCTTTCCTAAAGAGGGAGTTTTTCGGGTCGAACCCGAACAAGTTTTTAGGCGATCCTAAGGAGCCACTGAAGGCAGATGAGTGGCTTGAATAGATAGTGAAGACGTGTCAAGATGCTTGGTATCGAGGACGACTAGTTGAGGGTGACCTTGGTGTCTTTCTAGCTGAAGGAAGATACAGGTCAGTGGTGGAAGTATGCACGTGGACGCATTGGAGGGACTTGGGAGGCTTTTGTTAGCGCTTTCTAGGACAAGTTTTTGCCTCCCACTGTTAGGGACAAGTTGAGGGACTAGTTTTCCAAGTTGGTGTAGTTGAACACACCTGTGGTAGAGTTTGAAGCCACCTTTACCAGCTTGTCTAGGTTTGCACCCGAGCTTGTGGCTACGGAGGAGTGCCGGTGTTTGGAGTTTGAGAAGAGGCTGAGGACCAATCTCATGTTTCGAGTAGCCGGGTCCATGATTAGAGACTATGGGCTCCTCATGGAGGCGGCAGCCCATCTCGAGACTATTATACAACCGAGGAGGAGAGGATGAGGGTCTCCAAGAGGAGTTAGGATAGTCAGAGGGATGGTAAAAGGTAGAGGGATTCTAACCCTCAGCAGTCCCAAGGAGTGCAATCGAGGTCTACCTTTCCAGCGTCGAGTTAGGGTTCTGGGAGAGGTGGTCAGGGGGACATAACTTGTTTTAAGTGTGGTCAGCTAGGCCACAAGTCTCTTGCTTGCTCACAGAGAGGAGGATGGCAGTGAGCAGCTTCGTCTTCAGCTCGTTCTCATGGCTAGAGTCAGGGTAGAGGGTAGCTACCCACTTGTTATTAGTGTGGGCAAGTGGGCACCTGAAAAGATTTTGCCCTCAGTTGGGTAGCACATCTGGTGTGTCTGGTTCGAGACAGACTTAGAGTCACCAGCCAGCACAGTTAACACAGGCTCAAGGGCCAATCAGGGAGCCTCTTCGGCTCAATCCGTACAGCAAGCTTATGTTTTGAGGGGTGAGCAGGTAGATCAGAGGTCGATAAGGCGTGTGTATGCTGTTATCACGCCAGATCTTGTACTGGCTCCATCTGTAATGAGAGGTACCTTTTTGTTTTGCAATTCATTTGCTAATGTGTTGATTGATATGGGTGCATCCTATTCTTTTATCTCATCTACATTTGCATCGGTTTTGGGATTGGAGTTAGCACAGTTAGCATCTCCTATTTGTATAGAGTCACCCATTAGTGGTGAAGTTATTCTGAAACAGGGGTGTCGGGGTTGTGACATAGAAGTCGTCGGTCGTCGACTTCCATTTGCATTTGTATTGCTTGACATGACTAGTTTTGATGTTATTTTGGGTATGAACTGGTTATTGTCATCCCGAGCTATTATAGATTGCTACCGTCAGAAGGTTACTGTATGTACCTTGAGCGGTGATTGCTTTTATTTCTTGGTAGACCGGGTGGATAGGGCTTTATCACCGGTATATGATTAGTGTGGGCAGAGTGAACTTAGTTGTCTCCTTGCTAGCTTCTTGAGTGGTAAGTGTGATGAAGTTCAAGTTGAGTTGCCAAGGGTGGTTTGTGAATACTCCGATGTGTTTCCCGAGGACCTTACTAGTTTACCACCTCACCGGGAGATCGAATTCTCTATTGACTTAGTGCCTGGCACGACACCGATTTCTATGGCATCGTATCGGTTTGCACCTGTTGAGTTGAGTGAGTTGAAGATTCAACTCCAGGAGTTGTTAGATAAGGGTTTTATTCGCCCAAGTACTTTACCGTGGGAGCACTAGCTCTCTTTGCTAAGAAAAAATATGAAGCGTTGTGACTTTGTATTGATTACTGAAAATTGAACTAGGTAACTATTAAGAACAAGTACCCAATGCCTTGTATAGATGATCTGTTTGATTAATTAAGGGGTTCTTGTTGTTTCTCTAAGATAAACCTGAGATCAGGTTACAATCTGTTAAGGGTAAGGGAGGAGGATATCCTAAAGACGGCATTTCGTACGCGATATGGCCATTGTGAGTTCTTAGTGATGCCTTTTGCGTTGACCAATGCACCGGTTGTATTTATGGATTTGATGAACCAGATCTTCTGTGAGTTCCTAGATCGCTTTGTGGTCATCTTTGTAGATGGTATTTTGATCTATTCACCCTCTGAGGAGGAACACGAGGAACACATACGGGTAGTACTTGAATTACTTAGAGCCCACAAGTTGTATGCAATGTTTGGTAAATATAAATTTTGGCTAAGGGAAGTTAAATTCTTAGGCCATGTGGTATCCGGGAAAGGGGTGACTGTAGATTCATCTAAGATAGAGGCAATACAAGATTGGGCACAACTTAAGAATGTCTTCGAGATCCGTAGTTTTTTGGGATTGGCTAGGTATTATCAGAGATTTATAAAGGATTTCTCTAAACTAGCTTCACCTTTAACCAGACTGACGAGGAAGGGAGTCAAATTTGTGTAGGATGAGACTTGTGAGAAGTCGTTCTAGGAACTTAAAGTTAGACTGACCACTGCTCCAGTTTTGATTATTCCGAAGAGAGGTTTGGGTTATTCAATATATTGTGATGCCTCACGAGAAGGTTTAGGTTGTGTTTTGATGCAAGAGGGAAATATAGTAGCTTATGACTCGCGGTAGTTGAAAACACACGAGAGGAACTACCCTACTCATGATCTAGAACTAGCAACGGTGATATTTGCCTTGAAAATTTGGAGACATTATCTGTATGGTGAGAAATTTGAGGTGTTTTCCAATTATAAGAGTCTGAAATATTTGTTTACACAGAAGATTTGAATTTTAGGCAGAGAAAGTGGATGGAATTCATAGAGGATTATGATTTTGAGTTGCATTACTATCCAAGAAATGCCAATGTTGTGGCCGATGCCTTGCGTAGGAAATCTATTAGCAGCATAGCTTGTATTGCCATCTGGGAATGGGAGATATTGGGTACTCTTGGGGAGTTTGACTTGCATCTTGGCGAGTCCATTGAATCTGCGGCCTTGTTTTCTATAGTTGCACAACCTACACTTGTGAACTGAGTGTTAGAAGCACAAATGGGTCATCTCGAGGTAGAAACCATCAAGGAAAAGATCTCCAATGGGAAAGTGGAGAGGGGCTTAAGTGTGTATCCTGACCAGAGTGTGAGATACTGTGATCGCTTGTTCGTGCTGAAGTCTTGCCGAGAGGAAGTACTCCAAGAGTTTCACCATTCACTCCTTGCGGTGCATTCGAGAGGCACAAAGATGTATCACGACCTTAGCTGCCAGTTTTGTTAGAGAGATATGAAGAAGGATGTGGCGGTGTTTATATCGAAATACCTTACTTGTCAGCAAGTGAAGGCCGAGCATCAGAGGCCAGAGGGTTTGTTACAACCCTTGCCTATAGCCGAGTGGAAATGGGAGCATGTTACGATGGATTTTGTTGTGGGCCTTCGAAGGACTCAGTGGGGGTAATGATGCCATTTGGGTGGTAGTTGATCGGTTGACCAAGTTAGTGCACTTTATAGTTATGCACGTGAGAGATTTGGTAGAATTCCTTGCCGACTTGTATATTCAGGACATAGTGAGGTTGCACGGGGTCCCTGTGACTATTGTTTCAGATAGAGATCCGAGTTTCATAGCTCAGTTGTAGCAGACCTTGCAGAGTGCCTTGGGTGCTAAATTGACTTTTAGTACAGCGTATCATCCTCAGACTGATGGGTAATCCAAGCATACTATTCAGATCCTTGAGGATATGCTTCAAGGGTGTGTCCTCGACTTCAAGGGTTCGTGGGAGAGGCACTTGCCCTTAGTAGAGTTTGCCTACAACAACAGTTTTCAATCGAGTATTGGTATGGCACCATTTGAGGCCTTGTATGGCCGACCATGTAGATCTCCGGTGTGTTGGGCCGAGGTGGCTGATACACCTTTGTTAGGCTCAGAGTTAGTTCGGGAAACGATGGAGAAGGTAGCACTTATTCGTAAGAGGTTAGTTACGGGTCAGAGTTTCCAGAAAAGTTATGCCGACCATAGGAGGATACCCTTGTCTTTTGAGGTGGGAGATCATGTGTTCTTGAAAATATCACCTAGGCGGGGTTTGATGAGATTTGGGAAGAGTGGGAAGTTGTCCTGTCGGTTTATTGGCTTTTTTGAAATCCTTGAACGGATTGGGGAGGTTGCTTATCGTTTGGCATTGCCGCCACAACTTTTTGGAGTATATGACGTGTTTCATATTAGTATCCTTTGGAAGTATGAGCTAGATTCATCATACGTGTTGGATTGGACCGACTTGGAGGTAAATGAGGATGCCTCGTATAAGGAGAGACCAGTAAGAGTCTTGGATAGACAAGATCAAGTTTTGCGAGGCAAGACGATTCCCTTGGTTAAGGTATTGTGGAAACACCATGGAGTTGAGGAAGCAACTTGTGAGCGTGAATTGGAAGTCCGAGAGAAGTATCTGGACTTATTTGTTGATGTTTGAACATGTATTGTATTGCAACTATGATTGGTAGTATGTGAGAACATTGTATATGTTGTTTACATCTTGGAAGCATTGTATATGCGGTGTAAAAAATTTGAAAACTCAGATTTTAATTAAGCATTGTGAATGTTTTGTGAAATTGTATATTTCATTTTTATGTAGGACTTGTGTATCAAGTCGATGAGAATGGACAACCGGAGAATGGGTCATGGCCTTGAATTTGTGAGAATAACATTGTTATGAATGGTCTAATGTGGTTTTCGAACTTGATTTGTAATTTCAGGGAGAAATTCTTTAAGGGGGGGAGGTTATAGTGATTCCGGTTTTGACCTGTCACTTGGGGTAGTTTGGACTCGGGTTAGTATGGTTTTAAATAGTGATTCATATCTTGTTTCCCTTGTCTCCCCTTTATTTTGATTATCGAGTTGTGGTTGTGCTTTTGAAACAGGTTGGTTGCGTGTTTTTCCAAACCTGTTTTGCCCAGAATTTTAATCTTTCGCTCGAGTGGGCTTTCTTGTGCCCGAGCGGGTTTTACAAACACTCAGTACTTTGCACATTTGTAAAATACTGGAGGAGTGTTTTCCACGCTCGAGCAGCATTTCCTACGCTCGAGCGGATGGGCGCCCAAGCGTCTTTTCACACGCTTGAGCGGTTTGTCTGTTGTTTGTAAAAGTACTGAACGTGTGTATTTCGCGCTCGAGCAGGTCTCTTTTTGCACTCGAGCGAAATAAATTGTTGTGTCTGACGCTCGAGCATTGTAGACGTCCTCGAACGTCCCGGGAGGGAATCCCCCGCTTTGTTCATTGGGCTCACTACAGTTCAAGACTCAATGTCACGGTACTGTGTCTAATCTCGTAGAGTGCAATACAAAACCGATGAATCATCAAAGAGTCCAAATCCGGCAAATCGTTTTCGAAAAATAGATTTTTAGAAAGAAGTGTCAAACAGGGACTGCTTTGTCAGATACAAAATTGCAACCTAAATATTTATTTTGAGGGAATTTAGGAAACCCTGACTCATTGCCTAAGGCCACGTGTCCGTCATCACCAAAGTTGCCTCGGCTCGAGAACTTGGGTACGATTGGGGAAGGTCACTTCATGAGCACCCCTGCTCGCCCGATCAAAGATCGGCCTCTACTAACCATGATATCGAGTTTTGAAAATATTATGTGCTCTTATTCCGGTTTATTAGCCTAGAATTACTATGTGATCTTGTATGACATACAAGTATAGATTGGATCGCCTGAGTTGGAACAAAACATTTCATGTTTGTTTTTTAAAGCGGTTTGCTACTCGCAAGTAGGCTAAAATGCGGATTTTGCCACCCTCAAGTGGGCTTAGAAAACATGGTGATTTGCCACTATCTAGTGGGCTTAAAACTCGCAATCAATGAATTGTTCAATTCAGATAATCCAACCTTCACCCACAGGCATTCGGGCAGTTATATCACATAAGCAAATAGCCTCATGGTAAGTATGCTATCATGGCAGTCACTCATACGCATGCAAGGATGCTAAAGCATAAACACTTACCAAGTACTCCGAGCCAAAGAAAGAAGCTAATTAGAAAACATGCATGAATCCTAACTATGCTGAAATGTCTAATGCAACACATGCAAGACTACAACTAGGAATAGGCTCGGCTATCCTAAACGTGGCATATGAAATACAACAGATAACATGTATTCAACTTAGAATTGAAATACAATGCGGTTAGTATGATGCGCTGAGCCCGGTGCATGCAAGACAAATGAATGAATGCAAACATGCGAGCATAAGTATGCTAATTGAAACGTGCCCTAAAACTAACCATCGAAAGTAAGTAAGTAAAAGGGAGAAAAACGTGGGGTTGGAAGACATACATCACACACACGCACACTTATTACAACATTGCCCACCTCAAAGGGTCCGAATAAATAATACACAACCGAATGAATAACGAATTACAGTTAATTATTACATAACCCTAATTAATTAACAAATTAACTAAGATAAATAAGCTAGCATGCAAATTAAACAAAAACGAACTGCCTCAGCTCTGTTCCGAATGATAGGGATGCATGCATGCTCGAGTCGCCTTGTCGGGAAATCCATCGCGATGCCCCGATTTGCCTCTGTTTACAATTGGTCCTAGAATACTGTACAAAGCTCCAGAAGGCTACTTGACCAGTTTTTGCTGCTGGTTTTCCGATTTGCTGCAACAAAGAGCAAGAAAGGGGCATGGCAAAGTATTTTCAACATATGTATGCATGACCACTCTCCCCGTTATTGCATAAGCTCTAGGGAGTGTAGTTCTCAATCCTCGTGCCACCGATCACGCATCTCGATGCATGATGGCCGAGGAGTCGAATTGCATGACTCAATGTGAAATGAATGCACACATAAACACAACAAGGCCTAAACTCCATCACGGTTAATCCGGAGTGTCGGGGACCGAGAATCGAGGCACGTTTCGTCACTTGGAGTACGAAACGTCCCTCGTTTCCCGTGTTTGGACTAAACCCTATTCCAAACACAATGCAATGGCATGCACGATGCGACTTGGACTATGCAACCTAAATGCAATGCGACTAAGTGATGCAAACATGCAGAGAATGACATGCAAACGTGCTACTAGCATACACAATGCTATGAACTACATGGCATACTCGATGCAAGACACCTTATGCAACAATACGAAAACATATGATTAGCATACACAATGCGAATATCAAATGGCATACTCGATGCAATGAACTACATGGCATGCGCAATGCTATGACTAGAATGGCATACACAATGCAAGATGGACTTAAACCAAGATGGGTGAGCCTCAGCCACACCCAAATCAGTGGCCAAACACAATTGAAATTAGACAAGAACGCTCATGCAAACATGCCCAATGCAAGGGACCGAACCTAAGGCATTGAATGCCACTCTACCAAAGCATGGCAAGGGATGACACATGACATACAATGACACGAATTCCAGCTCTGAAATAGCATACAAGATGGTCCCGAAACATGCAAACACCTCACTCGATGCATGCTAGATGACCTGAATACCGAAACTAGTGGAATGCGTTACACCAGAGGTACACAAAGCAATGCACAAATGGAAAAATCAGCCCCCAACAGACCCTATGCAGGCCCAAAACAGTAGGAAAATGGACTAAAATGATGACTCGAAAGGCATGGAAATGAAGCTCATGCAATGGTCCATAAATGAGGTATTTAAGCACGACTCTCAAACACATTTAAAGAGTGGAAAACATGGGAATATGGCATACATATAAGCTCTGAAATACCATTTTCAATGATGCCAAAACATTTCAAGGGCCCAAACAATGCATGCTAATGAACCCGATATGCAAAGCTAGTGAGCTTAATTGAACTATGACCATATACAACAATACATGCATGACCCAAAACACTTCAAACAGAGCTAAGGCAGCCCAAAATATGAATAAAATTAGTTTGGGTCATGGCCAAAATATGCTAGGAAAGGGGGGCAAAATATCATGCAATACAAGCTAGTTGTCACGCCCCAAACCCGACCCTAAAAGTTTGGGCATGACCCATTCGAAAATGGACACTAAACCTGTTATATATATATCATACGGGGCCTGAACGGAAGCATACAAGAATATAAAATACATAGAATAACATCCATTGAGCTATTCCTAACATGCCAGGATCCCAACATCACACTGAGTAAATATTATACAGAAAGTTTACACACATATGCCTTGACTCAACCCCACAAATAATAAAAATATTAATGAAGGAGGAGTTATATACAATCAACCATAAATAGACGTCCAAAGCATAAATCAAAACTCCTTAAAACTTTACAAAATGCACGGCTTCAGGTGGTGCCTAGACGCATCAAAGGTGACAAGAGAGACACAAGCCTTAAAGGTTAGGACTGAACTCCCGGATGGTTACCTACAGAAATAGACAGACAAAATACAAATGAGTGAACTCAGTGAATAATAGTACATAAACAATGTAATAATTAACCTGAATAATCAAACATATAACTGCATATATATAAGATTAACTACATTCCATAATTATTCCCAAAAGACATGGGTCCAACTTCCGTAACAGAATAACTTTAAGCCAGTATATACAGAATTGCCATAAGCCTACAGATGCAGAACAACCATAGGTCCAGAATATCAGAAGTAACAGAAATAACAAAACGGCCATCGGCTCAGAACATAACGGTAATAACAGAACGCATAAGCGTGGTAACAGAACGCATAAAGCGTGGGTAACAAAAATGACCAATGTATGGACTCAAGAGGTGGCTCGTACGGATTCCAGAGGTGGCTCCCACCAAAGTGTAGCACTTCGTTCCGTACAGCACTTTGTTCCATACCAGAAAATATCAGAATGACCTAACAGTCCAGAAATAACAGAACGGCCTAGCGGCCTAGCAGCCTAGAAATATCAGAACGGCCTAGCGGCCCAGAATTATCTATGTATGGACTCAAGAGGTGGCTCGTACGGATTCCAGAGGTGGCTCCCACCAAAGTGTAGCACTTCGTTCCGTACAGCACTTTGCTCCATACTAGATAATATCAGAAAGATTAACTTCAGAATCATACAGAACATACATATATTCTTTCCTTTATTACTTGAATTAACATAAATAATATCAGTTTAACAGAACGTTGCTGACAGTTATTAGTAAACGGTAAACACATTTTTCAGATTGAACACTTTCAGGAATACGTATATACCATGGTTTCATACCATAAATCAATAGATCTCAAGACAAACCACAAAGCAGAATAACCCGGATCATCGAATCGATTAGTCCCAAGTTAGACAGAGGCATACAGATTCTTTTAATCATTTACATGAGTTAACGTAATTAGTTTACGTTTAACAGAATACTAATGGTAACCATTAGCGATACATATAACGTATCTCACATTTGCGCATGTGCCATCACAATACTATTCATAGGGACAAAATAATTACCTCATAACAGTGTTAAATCATCATTGACAAAACAGAATGATTCGCAATGCCCAAGCGTCATTATTCTATTTAATTATCGCACTTCCTTAAAATTAATTTATGGATAATAAAACATACATTAAATCAAACAGAAGTCAATAGCAAGTTCCCGGTAAACGGGGTTTACTTCCATGGGTACAATTCTTATGCGGAATCACCGATAATTTATAAGTTATGGTACATTATTGATAAACGATAAAGCGTGGCGGAATCTGAGAATGGCTCCAGAGTCATTTTGTTGAGTGCTACCTCTTTCAATGCCCACTTTGATTCCCAACCAACACACATGTTGACATATTTACTCAGAGAGAAGAAAATGTCAGTACCAATAATAATTAACAATAAATAACGTACGGTTGAGGTACTATTACTCACAGAGTTACAATGGAGCGCTTGTCCTCCCGGAGTGCGTTCTACACACAATCATAACTTACAAATTAACTCTCTTTCCCTCTTAAATCATTAAGAAATTCTTTCCTGAGCCATTACATTCGTATGAATTTATAATCATCTTAAAGTCATCAGAATGTTATTCTAAAAATACCAGAGGACTGAGCATTCAAAACTGAACAAACAATAATTTTTCCTGAAAATGGGTTCCCCGCTCGAGCGCCACTTTGGCCGCTCGAGCGGACTGTACAAAATACAAAACTGCTGGGAGGTCATTTTTCCCACTCGAGCGGGACTTCCGCCGCTCGAGCGTACCAGGCAAATTTTTGAAAAATCTGGATTTCCAATTTGAGTTCCAACCTTACATTCAAACCTTCAACCTTACTTTTGCAAAACAACTTAATCAAAACAAATCTACATGTATATACATTCCTTCAACATTTCAATCATCAATTTCATACTTAAAACAACCATAACCTTCCAAAATCCCCATTGTTCAAACCCGAAATTCCCAAAATCTCTTAATTCCTTCTATATACTTCAAATATATAAAATTTGCACAATTAAACAATGGAAATAACTCAAATCTGTCTATGGATGTAAATATTGATGAGTATTAAACTCTTACCTCAATAATCAAGCAAAACGGTGAGCTTGAGAAAGAGCCTTCACAAATCCAAGTTCTAATCGGGTAAAAACATTGATCCTCCCTTATTCTCCCTCCTTGATGCCAAAAACCATGGTGGATCATGATCAAAGTAAAGGAATTCAAGGATTTGGGGCTAGGGTTTCAGACTAGGAAGAAGAGGAAAGAAGAGAGGAAAAGAAAATATCAAGAAATGACCCAAAATCACGATTTTAAAGCTGCTGTCCCGAAAACCCCGCTCAAGCGGACCTATTCCCGCTCGAGCGGACATACTCACAGCACAGATTCCAAAACTTCAAACAGGTGTAACTCTCCCATCCGGACTCCGTTTTAGGTCGTTCTTGTGTCCAAATTGAAGCCCCGGAAATAAACTTTCCAATGGTTCTAACCTCATATCCAAATTCAAAGTGTAGACAAAGAAAAGGGCAAAAGAGTGGCAGCTGTTCGTAAAATAACTATCCGAATTAAATTCTTTGGTTCAATCTTACTTTACCATCATTTTACCACCTCAATCCAAATCCCCAAGTCCAAAAATAAAACATGAGATCCTCCATAAACATTCACCAAACTTTGAACAACTTTCCATTACACCTAGCTTCAATTCCAATAGGTATAGTTGAATCTACGCATATTGGGGTCATTACACTAGTGAACCATGATTTACACTACAACCATATGAAGCACATGAGAGGCCACCAAACCAGTCAAAAATAGAATCATGGCATGTCAAATGAAGCCCAAAAACCCACTAAAACCGGACCAACACATGCAAGAATGAAGTGCTACTTTGATAGGCCATGAAGAGGGTTGTTCTATACATGCAAGACGGACACCCAAGGTGATAAAACCAGCTCTGGACAGAGCTTATGAAGGCCCTAAAAGTCACTAAAAAGGGCCTGAAACAAGCCTTGGAAGCATGAAAACATAGGCTCCTTTGTTAGGCCAAAAATGCTAGAAAATAAGGCAAGGGGTGAGAGGGTCACCCCTCTCTGATTTTGGTGTTCAAAAACACATAATAACCACTGAAAATCCACTGGATTTCAGTGGTCAAAAGGGCCAACAAAGCTCAACACAAAGGCCCTAATGCATGGCTCAAAACAAAGGGAAATGAAGCATGCAAGGGGGTAGATGGGCCCCAACAG
Source organism: Camellia lanceoleosa (assembly GCA_025200525.1). Classification (NCBI taxonomy): domain Eukaryota; kingdom Viridiplantae; phylum Streptophyta; class Magnoliopsida; order Ericales; family Theaceae; genus Camellia; species Camellia lanceoleosa. The sequence goes on from CM045772.1 coordinate 57,042,887, forward strand.
AAAAATGGTAAACAATCATGTTAAGGACCTCAAAATAAGACTTTTTTTAGTTTATGACAAAGCCCAAATATGCTTGCAAATGAGGCTAAGAGATGGATAAAAAGAAAGGGCTTAAAAAGGGAGAAAGTGTGTTACCCTTGAAGCACAAGAAGGCCAGCAACTTCTGGGCCCAAAAACCAGACCTTCAACCTCTGAAAATGACCTCCAAGGACCTCAAAGAAATGGAGCAAGTGTATGGCTATGCGGTGTAGTGATAAAGGGTCAAGAACTATGCACTTTGGAGCCAAAATGGTTAGATATAGAGAGGGATATATGTTTTGCCTTCCAAGAAGTTCTGAACCCTCTACAAGGAAGGGAAGGCCTTCCTTTATAGAGCAAAGGGGCCAAAGCTTCTCTTCGAAGCTTAGAACCAAGAGTGAAGATCCTCCATACGTGTATGGAGGATGCGACAGGCCTCCCACGGCACAAGGAAGCAACTTCAGTGAGACAAAAAGAAAAAAGTCGCGCATTTGTGGCCACGACCACTCCCCCTGGTTAGCTAACTAGTTCAAAAGGTCCAAGGTGGTCAGCCTGCTCCTAGGGTCGTCTCCAAGCTGAAAGCAAGCAAGTGGTGTAGTGGGATCCCTGCAAAAGTGGCTCAAAAACCAAGGAGACCAGATTCCTTACAAGAAAATCGGCCGGCGGGAGAAGAGGTGGTCTCCAAGAGAAAAGGTGGTCTCCCACCCTTGTACCACCTTCCAAATAATGAAAATAGGGTCCACACCAAAAATGAACCAAGACGGATGCAAAATGAGGGTTCGGGAGCCAAAACGCGCAGCCGGGTGCCTCGAAAACTGACTATTATGCATTGAAAGTAGCGCGCGACCACGAAAGTGGTCTCTCGGGACACAGTGTCCCTCTAGAGAGAGGAAACAAGGTGTGTGCCAAAAATCAGAGCAAACGGAGAAAGTTAAGCGGTCCCGAACCGAGGCACACGGCCGATGGCTCCGAAAACCAAAAACTGGTCTCCAAACGAGAGCAATGGTCTAAGACCACGAAAAGTAGCCTACGGCCACTGAGAGATGGTCTACGAGACCTCTCCCTCTTTTCAGGAAGAGAACACAAAACCTGGTTCGCAAACCGAGGCAAAGCATAAAAGAGTCCCGAAGTCCGGAGGCAAGGCTCTCAGTCGAGACTCCGTAACCTCAGAACGAGCACAATATACACAATCACCGAGCGCTCAATCGATGATGTCTGAGTCTTCAGGTCGGTCAAAAATGGGGTGTCTACAGTTGCCCCTCTTTGACAGAACTCGAAAGTTATAAGTGACGGGAGTGAATGTCAAAGCCCAAAGACGACCCATTTTTGACAAGGCCGAAGACTTAGACAAACAGGCGAGATAAACAAAGAGATGTGCCCGCAGGCGTGCCCACAGACAAGGGGCAAAATGCAAAATGATATGCGCAAAGCCGAACGTAACTCATGACCATGCAAAGCAGCAAGCTGTAATGAAGCGAATATTCACAATAAATGCAACAGTTTTAAGCAAGAATGCAAAGCAAAACTACATTTCATGCAGTAAGGATCATGCAAATAAAGCTGTAACGAAGCAAATATTCACAATAAATGTGACAGTTTTAAGCAAGAAGGCAAATCAAACTACATTTCATGCAGTTATGATGTAAGAAGATTATGCAATCTTAGTGAGCATGTGCGATAGATATACAAAAGTGAAAAGATTGTGATGGATACACTATATGAATAAAGTGTGATTGATACACTAAGTGAAGCAAAGTGTGATAGATACACAAAGTGAAACCAGTGTGATGGATACGCTAAGCAAATACGTGATAGATACACTAAGCGAACGTGTGTGATGGATACACAAAGTGAACGTGTGATAGATACACAAAGTGAGCATAGTGTGATAGATACACAAAGTGAAATGAGTGTGATGGATACACTATATGAAGCAAAGTGTGATAGACAGTAAAAGTGAACACAAAGTGTGATAGATGCACTATGTGAAGTAAAGTATGATGGATACACAAAAAGTGAACACAAAGTGTGATAGATGCACTAAGTGAACAGAGTGTGATTGATACACTAAAAGCGAACACAAAGTGTGATAGATATACTAAGTGAACATAGTGTGATTGATACACTAAAAGCGAACACAAAGTGTGATAGATGCACTAAGTGAACAGAGTGTGATGGATACACAAAAGGTGAACACAAAGTGTGATAGATGCACTAAGTGAACAGGTGTGATGGATACACAAAAGATAATGAAGTGTGATGGATACACTAAAGTAAATGAAGTGAATATGTGCATGATAGATACACAAAATGAGGATTTGTGTGATAGATACAGAAAATGAGAATGTGTGTGATAGATACAGAAAATGAAAGAAGTGTGATTGATACACTAAGTGAAGAAAGTGTGATCGATACACTTAATAAATGAAGTGTGATTGATACACTAAGCGAATGAAGTGTGATTGATACACTAAATAAATGATCTCAAATGGAACTTCTTTGAATGAACCGTACATACAATATCGTGCATGAATGAGAAAGAAACTTGATAGGTACAATGCAATACAATGCATGATGTTTAAGGAACGCAATAAACAAGCATAGCGGCGCTTTAGAAAGCACCTCATGGGGTGAGTGGCGATGAATCGCTCTACTCTGACGGGGATCTCCCCTCGTGCTCTTCGAACACCTACCTTCAACTCGCAGTACAAAGGCTCTGAAATACTGACAAGGGTTCTTCACATAGAACACTTTGGATGTTGCTTTTCTTCCTGATCATATTCACAACTTTCCCTATTCTCCAACAGGGTGACAGACTAGGTTGGTTCAGTATCCAGAATTGAGGTGCATACACGCTATCTCAACCTATGGGGCTTCCATACAAATTTCAAGCCGAGGACACGCCTCTGGGTATTTAAACCAGACTTTAGTCTCGGAAATCCCGAACCTTTGTGTTCTAGGCAACAGCCATTCGAACTCTAGTTTCCACCGTCGTAGTTGGTTTTCTAGGAATTCATTGCGAACACAGCCAAGATGCCTCTAGTAGGGAATGGTACTTAGGGAGAGCACTTTTGATCGCCATTTTGGCTTGAAGCAGACTTGATCTTGAGCTTGAAGTAGAGGCACACTCATACTTCGGAGCATTGGCAAGACCTGAAGAGGTACACACGGAATGCAACCTCGGAACTTACTGAAGTTGAAACAAACTCAGATGCCTGACATTTTCCCTCTTTTCTTTTGCTTTGCAGTCTAGAACCTATATAGCTTCAGATAGGTCCTGGTTTTACTGTTCCCGTATGATCTGGGTTGAACCCTGCGGTTTTACGAAAGAACGAATCTTGTTTTGCACAGATGTGAAGAACGGCACGGCACTCGGAGCGCAAAATGATTTTTATTTTTGAAATTGAGAGATGAGTTCTTGACCGGGGTATTGAGCCTATGACTGAACATAGCGCACTACGACTCAGCAACGGAAAACAAAAGGTAAACAACCTAAACACATTGAGTAACACTCGAAACGACTCAAAACAAGAATCTAGATAAAACAAAAAGACATGACACTCAGACGTGCACAGGGAGCCTATTTCTCTGGGTATTGTTTCCTACCCTTTCTCATTTGTGATTCTCACATCACTCGGCCCTCAGGCTCTGTTTTTCTTAAAAGCCCTTTTCTCACTTTTCTCTCAGCGCACATCTCTCTATTATTCAATCTCTCATTTTTTATTCCTCCCTTGGGTGGTTGATGGATAAACAAGAAGTTGCGGCCTCTTGCCCCTAGCATTCTGCTAGATTCTCTTTCTTCTGCTCACAACAATGAACTTCCCCCGCAGAGGGGTTGTGATGCGGCTGGATGTGCAGCAGATCTGTAATTGACATTGGTTGACGATGCTCTACTGGGGAGTTTGGACGTGATTAGATCATTCCAGTTCGTGCTTCGCACTTAGCTTGATACCTCGCTGCTTGGAGGATGAGAGAGCTTTCAGCCCTTTGTTGTTAGCTTCAGTTGTGCCCTTCCTGGCGAATACGATGCCCTTTCTGGCAAGTAGAGTGCCCTTTCTGGCAAAGGCATTGACAACGAGGAAAAGACAAGAAGCCTGACTCAACTGTGCCCCTAGTTCATCAATTTGACCATTTTTTACTTTGGCTTTCTAAAACAATTTTGATTAATATAAGAGTTAGATTAACATGTTTGTTCAATTTTCTGATTTAAAATCATGCAGGTTAGGTTATAAGCACTGAAAATTTTCCTTTTTTGGGTCCAAGAAATGGTCCAGTTTTGGAAAGATGTAATAATTTTTGAGACAATTAGTCAACTTCATTAAAAATTCTCAAAAACTATTTTTGCAAACGGCCACTGCTCAACGAGCACGGAACCTACTCTTGAGATGCACGACCTCGGATCCATAAACAATGGAAAATTGCCCCTTGTTTGAACGACACTACATGGCAACTGAAAGTTGCCTCTAGTCTGAATAGCACCGCAGTACATTGTATGGCAACAGAAAGTTGCCCCTTGTTTGAATGGCACCGCAGCGCATTGTAATCCATCTTCAGAGTGACGATCACAACCGAACTCTTGGATACAGAGAAGACAAAGATGACCAAAACCATCACATGGACACAATCGAATTTGAAGTGTTTTACGGCTGGACTTCAGAATGAAGTTGCCTACGTATCCCAAAGATAGGAATCAAGCCTTACGTAGTTCGGGGTTAAGGTACACTCGGGTATTAACCTCTCCTTTTGCATTCTAACTTTTGCCAAGGCCACCCTTCCGGGATTTCAACCTTGCGAGCTTTGTTTTTCTTTTCTTTTCAATTCTTTTCATTTCTTTTCTTCTTTTCTTTTTTTTTCCTTTGCATTTTTTTTTTTTTGTTGTTCTTTTTGTTCTTTTTCTTGCTCTAACTTTTGCCTGGGTCACCTTTCCGGGTTTTCAGCCCAGCGAGCCTCTCAAGGGTAAAAGTGTGGCTTTGTCCATGTTAAATGGTTTGAGATCTCGAAGTCATCTGAATCTAGGAGAATGGCTACTGTTCGCTGATGATGTAGAAGTCTATCCAATGGGGGGTGAATTTGCCCCTAGTGTTGTGGATAGGAACTTGGTTGTTCTTCAGTAATACTTTCTTCTTTCCTCCCTTCTGGGATTTGGCGTTCTTGCCGATCTTCATTAGCTTGAGCAATGACCCCATTTTTGACTAGGGATGGCAATGGAGAACCTACTCTCTGGGTATCCATGGAGACCCAACCCAAATACATGGGTTTTCCCTTTTTTTTCTTATCCATTGGGTAGGATAAGTGATATTCTTTAAATATCCACAGAGGACGGGTTGGGGATGGGTGCCCACTAATTTCCCCATATGTTTTTATTTTTTATTTTTTATTTATTTATTTTTAAAATTCACAACCAAAACTAAATATACATTCAATCTTTTTTCTTTTATTTATTTATTTATTTCTTCAGGTTCACAACCAACTTTTTTTTTTTTTTGAAGATCCACAACCAAAGCTAAATATACATCAAATCTTTTATTATTATTATTATTATTTTTTTTAAGGTTCACAACCATTTTTTTTTTTTAAGATTCACAACCAAAACTAAATATACATTCAATCTTTTTTCTTTTGTTTTTTTTAAATTTTTTTTTTAAGGTTCACAACCCCCCCCTTTTTTTTTTTAAAGATTCACAACCAAAGCTAAATATACATTCAATCTTATTTTATTTTATTTGGCTCAACAATAAAATCAAATACACATTAATTAACATTGTCACATTATTCTTGTCAAATTTTATGCATATCTCAAATTTTTTAAATTTATTTAAAAAAATTAAGGACACTATGTAGTGCAGGTTTCGGTTTGCTTTTCTATATTATTTTATTTTGTTATGTATTGTAATTTTCAGAATTGTTTGCTTGTTCTGAAATTTCAATTAACGAGTATGAATCTATTTGTTTTATGTTATCACACAATTCATACAACATATATATATATATATATATATATGAATGTATTTGAAAATAAGAAAATTGTAAAGAATCGAAACAATCATGAGTCGTGATTGGTTAGAAAGGATGGGTGAAAAGATTTATTTGCTGGAAAAACGAAAAAGGGATACGAAGTCTTACTAAATAATTTTTTTTAAAATAAAAGAATTTTTCTTAGTTATGAATAGATTTAACTCAAATTAGCTTGTTTCCCAATGTTATGCTTCATTTATTTAGGTAGAAAATATTTTTTAATGAAAAATATTTTTTATAAAAAAAATTAAAAATATATTTTTTTATATTTGGTAGTGGTGGTGATGGAACGAAGGTGAAAGTAGAGATTGTGACATAGTGGTGGGGTGATGGTGGTAGTGATGATGGTAGTGGGTATGGTGATGGTAGTGTGATAGTGAAGGTGAGAATAGTGGTGATGGTGTTGTGAAATTAGTAAAAATTTAATTGAAAAAACATTTTTTGTTTTTTAAAAGTAACAAACAACAAAATTGGTGGGGGACTAAAGGAAGAAGATGGAGGATGGATTGGATGTGGTCAGGCATAGATATCTTAAAATGAGTGGTTCAGATTTGTTAAAAGGTATAATTAGATTTTGGATAAATTAAAATGAATGGTTCAAATTTGCTAAGAGAAAGATGGTTTAATGTCTAAAATGTCCGTGGCTAAGAGATCAACAAACAATTCCTTGTTTATGCCCTGATGCAATTTAATATGGGTCTTATAACACTTTCTTCAAACAGGTTCTTTCACATTTTATTTCTTCAAACATGCTCTTGTAACATTGTAAACAAGTTCTTATAACATGCAGGGGAGAGAGTGAGACAGAGAGAGAGAGGTGGTTGTAATTTTTTTTTAATCTTCCACGTTCTTACACATTTTTTTTTCAATTACTAAAACTTATTTGATTGTCTCAAAATTATATATTTGATTATTATAAAACAAACTTTTTAATTAATTAATTAATGTGTATTTGATTTTGTTGTTGAACCAAATAAAATAAAATAAGATTGAATGTATATTTAGTTTTTGTTGTGAATCTTAAAAAATAAATAAATAAATAAGTTGTTAACATTAAATATATTAAAAAAGAAAGAAAAAAGATTGAAGGTATATTTAGCTAAAACCTTAAAAAAAAAAAAAAAAAAAAAAAAGTTGCTAACATTAAATATATTAAAAAAGAAAGAAAAAAGATTGAAGGTATATTTAGCTTTTGTTGTGAACCTTAAAAAAAGAAGAATAAGAAGTTGTTAACATTAAATATATTAAAAAAGAAAGAAAAAAGATTCAAGGTATATTTAGCTAAAACCTTAAAAAAAGAAAAAAAGAAAAAAAAAAGAAAAGAAAAGTTGTTAACATTAAATATATTAAAAAAGAAAGAAAAAAAATTGAAGGTATATTTGGATTTTGTTGTGAACCTTTAAAAAAAAAAAAAGAAAAAAAAAAGAGAAAAGTTATTAACATTAAACATATTAAAAAAGAAAGAAAAAAGATTGAAGGTATATTTAGATTTTGTTGTGAACCTTAGGGAAAAAAAAGAAAAAAAAGAAGAAGAAGAAGAAGTTGTTAACATTAAATATATTAAAAAAGATACAAAAAAGATTGAAGGTATATTTAGCTAAAACCTTAAAAAGAAAAGAAAAGTTGTTAACATTAAATATATTAAAAAAGAAAGAAAAATAATTGAAGGTATATTTAGCTTTTGTTGTGAACCTTAACAAAAAAAAAAAAAAAAAAAAAAATTGTTAACTTTGAATATATTAAAAAAGAAAGAAAAAAGATTGAAGGTATATTTAACTTTTGTTGTGAACCTTTAAAAAAAAAAAAGTGGTTGTTAATATTAAATATAAAAAATAAAAATAAAATAAAAATGGGGAGTAAAGTGGGTTGGGGAAAATCTAAACCCATTAGGAAATGGGAAGGGTGATACCCATGGGGAATGGGGAATAGGGAATGGGGAAAATTTATTATAGGGGAATGGGGATGGGGAATTAATATCCACCCCATTAACCCCCATTGCCATCCCTATTTTTGACTCTTCGAGCACATTTGACATTTTTGCCCCTAGTTCAAGGGCTACTTTTGATTTAGCTTCGCGAGCTTCCTTTGATCACATCTGATATTCTCACCCCTAGTTCATGGGCTGCTTCTGATCCGGCCATACGGGCCTTACATTGTGGTTGACCGTTGAACATTCTGAATCTAAATTCAAGGTTCGAAAGCAAGGGGTCGAGTCTCGAGGCTGAGAGCGATCCTAGGCTGCACAATCTCAAGAGCGATTCCACACAGGTCTTCGCAGGACCGCGCAAAACATTTTTTGAAATTTTTTTAAGAAAGCGACAAATCGCTCGCGCTGAAGACAGTGTAGAACCGATCTGGATCAAGCCAGGATCCTTTTCAGTACTCACATTAACAAACATGATCTCATTCATTAAGGGCTTAGCACGCCTCTCTTTCTCTCAATTGATCAAAATTTGCAAAACCCGAGGAATTCCTTCCTCTTCGTTTTCAACACATTATTCGAAAAGTTTTGAAAACTTAGGTCAATGCAATGATTTCAAGGCACAGAAGAGCAGGTGAAATGTACTGCCGTTTCATTCAAGTTTGCTGCCACAACAGGCTCAAAGCAGAAACAAGCACAAAAGTATGAAAACCACAACTGTTTCAATTAGATCTTCTGGTGTAACTAGCTCCCCAGCAGAAACAGACTCAAAAGAAAGCGAAAATACAATCACAAAACAAAATAGTGATATCCGAGGCAACGCCCCCGGGATCACCCGACTCTAACAAAGCAGGACTGACTCGGTACAACAAGACAGACCCAACTGACTTAGTAAGAAAAGACTGACTCTATACAAAAAAACTGACTCAATACAACATAACAAGACTGACTCAATACCCAAGTCAGAAAGTACAAAAACCAGCATTCGCAAATGCTCAAAATAGTGCGTGCCATACGCCACATCTGGGGTAAATCGAGCGCCATCCGCAGGTGGTTCATCCCCCGATCACATAGTCACATTATCCCCCATAAGTTCACTGATCAAGTGCCGATAGACTTTGCAAGACTGGTGCAGCGATGACCCTGTTGTCAAACAGATCTTGTACATCATGGCGCAGACGAAAGCAACTGTCAGTGTCATGACCGGTTTGTTGATGGTAGGCACAACACTTAGTCTAGTCATGCTTTGGAGGGAGAGGATCGGGTAGAGGCCGTTGTTCCAACGGTTTCAGATATCCTTTCCGGAGTAAGGCCTCTAGAGCCTTTGACAAAGGCATATAAAGTGGGGTAAAAACCCACTTAACTCGAGGTGGATATTTGGTTTTTTGCGAGCTACTTCCGGATGCATCGGTGAATGAGGTAGCTGTTTTCTGATGTGGTGGTGGTGACCATGCCCACTTCAGAAGATCTTGCAGCTGCATCACCACTGGTGGTCACATTCGAATTGCGAAAAAACGCCCTCCTGGGCTGCTTTTTCTCCTAGTCAATGAGGCCCTGCCTCATAGCATCCTCGATTTGCACTCCAATCTCGTGTAAATCTGAAAAGGTGGGGAAGGGGAGAACAATCATTTTCTGTATAAGCTTGGGCTGGAGATTGCGCACAATCATCCGAATCTGATCTTTATCCGTCGGCCTTATGGTCATCGTTGAGGCCTTGGCCCTCCAGTAGGTTACGAATTCAAAGAAACTTTCCTTAGGCTCCTGCCTTGTTGTCTCGAGATCACGGGTCGTAAGCTCGATTTGCGTATTATAGGAGTACTGAGCGACAAAAGCCTCGACCATCTCATCCGAATTCCTCTTAACATTGTCTTCCAGTTTCGCGTACCAGGTAGCCGCCACACCCGACAAGGTCTGGCCGAATAAAGAAAGCTTATGTAGTCTGGTGAGGCCCATTGGCCTTAATATGTCTGAAAACAAACGTAGATGCACCATGGGATCCCCGGATCCGTCAAAGTAGTCGATTTGTGGCATCTTGAACCGATCTGGCAGCGTCACAGCTGCGTCGGTATACCCGTCCACAATGTCTGCGATGGACTTTACCCATTGGGATTTCTTAAACAACTTTTCAAGCTTGCTCAACTTCAACGCTATAGGGTTCAACTCGAACTCAAAGGAAGAGTCCGGTTGATTAATAGGAGTGGATGCCTTGGATAGTTGAGGTAGAATCGGGGGCGGAGCCGGCCCTGTTGGGATGTCTATATCCTCCTGGACATTCTGGACATTCGCCGTCTCCCCAGGTATTGGAACTCTTGGTGGGGGAGGAGCTTGGTGTGAAGCTGATGCTTCGGCTTGTTGCTGGAGTCTGGTGATTAGCTTTGCTTGCTGGGCCATGACCTCGGCCTGCTGTTTGGCGAATTCTGCATGGCAGACAGCGTTCTGCTACATGATTTTCATAATTTCTTGGAGTTGGCGCACCATCTCCTCTATCCCTGCCATACTGCCCTGATCTATCTGGACTACTAGTATGTCTATCTCTGGAGGAAAAGCAAATATCTCAACCCAACTACACACAGGTGAGATGGATAATGATTTCTGATCCGAAGACTGTTGAACTGATGATCTGGCTCGACGCCTTTTACCCTCGCTCGCGGCGAACACCGACGGTTTTGAACGGAATCTCTGACCTGACAAAGTCTATTGGCACGCGTCCAATGAACCTGGGGGATATCGGAGCCCTCTGAAGCTATGCTTCCAAGACTTCCTTGCAAAAGAGAAAAGCAAGACTCACCGATTTCACCAAAACCAAAATGAGCAAAAGCCGAATATGTGCCCCCTACTGATTACACACAAGTTCTCGCCAGAATTGATACCCTCAGGAAAAACTGATTCCCAAAACACTGATGCTGATGCCCACAGGCCTGATACCTAGACTTGCAAACTGATACATGCATTCCTGTAGAGACGCACTCTAAAAGCACATAGCAAGCAAGTGAGCGCGAAAACACCCCTATGGAGGGGTAAGGTTTCCCTGTCCTATTTTGTCAGGAGCAAGGGTTTCACTACGTACGCATCGGTTTCAAACAACCTATAATCGGGTAAGCAACCTGTCCTAGCTTGGCATGGTCACTATGGATTCTGAATATGCACTAGGTCGAATGGTCAAAAGGGTGCCCCAGTAACAACCGGGGTTTGTGTTCCCATCGTGGCAGAGCCCGTAACCAGTCAGCCTTATCACACGCAGCCTCCGGCAAATCGTTCAGGAATAGCAGATGGCAAACACGATGTCCTAAGCACACCAATGCAAATGCAATGCAAAGAAACACATAAGTGCAACCAAAACAAGATATCATGAGTTCGAGTCAAGTTCTTTAACTCCCCAACAGAGTCGCCAGAAACTGTAGACGTCCCCGAATGTCCCGGGAGGGAATCCCCCGTTTTGTTCATTGGACTCACTACAGTTCAAGACTCAATGTCACGGTCCTGTGTCTAATCTCGTAGAGTGCAATGCAAGACCGATGAATCATCAAAGAGTCCAAATCCAGCAAATAGTTTTTGAAAAACAAATTTTTAGAAAGAAGTGCCAAACATGGAACTGCTTTGCCAAATACAGAGTCGCCACCTAAATATTTATTTTGGAAAAATTTAGGAAACCCTGACTCGTTGCCTAAGGCCACATGTCCGTCATCACCAAAGTTGTCTCGGCTCGAGAACTTGGGTACGATTGGGGAAGGTCACTTCGGCAAGATTTCGCCGATCAAAGATCGGCCTCTACTAACCATGATATCGAGTTTTGAAAACATTATGTGCTCTTATTCCAGTTTATTAGCCTAGAATTACTATGTGATGCGCACAGCATACAAGTATAGACTGGATCGCCTGAGTTGGAACAAAACATTTTATGTTTGTTTTTTAAAGCGGTTTGCTACTCGCAAGTAGGCTAAAATGCGGATTTTGCCACCCTCAAGTGGGCTTAGAAAACATGGTGATTTGCCACTATCTAGTGGGCTTAAAACTCACAATCAGTGAATTGTTCAATTCAGATAATCCAACCTTCACCCACAGGCATTCAGGCAGTTATATCACATAAGCAAATAGCCTCATGGTAAGTATGCTATCATGGCAGTCACTCACACGCATGTAAGGATGCTAAAGCATAAACACTTACCGAGTACTCCGAGCCAAAGAAAGAAGCTAATTAGAAAACATGCATGAATCCTAACTATGCTGAAATGTCTAATGCAACACATGCAAGACTACAACTAGGAATAGGCTCGGCTATCCTAAACATGGCATATGAAATACAACAGATAACATGTATTCAACTTAGAATTGAAATACAATGCGGTTAGTATGATGCGCTGAGCCCGGTGCATACAAGACAAATGAATGAATGCAAACATGTGAGCATAAGTATGTTAATTGAAATGTGCCCTAAAACTAACCATTGAAAGTAAGTAAGTAAAAGGGAGAAAGATGTGGGGTTGGAAGGCATACATCACACCCACGAACACTTATTACAACATTGCCCTCCTGAGAGGGTCCGAATAAATAATACACAACCGAATGAATAACGAATTACAGCTAATTATTACATAACCCTAATTAATTAACAAATTAACTAAGATAAATAGGCTAGCATGCAAATTAAACAAAAACGGACTGCCTCAGCTCTGTTCTGAATGATAGGGATGCATGCATGCTCGAGTCGCCTTGTCGGGAAATCCATCACGATGCCCCGAATTGCCTCTGTTTACAATTGGCCCCGGAATACTATACAAAGCTCCAGAAGGCTGCTTGACCAGTTTTTGCTGCTGGTTTCCGATTTGCTGCAACAAAGAGCAAGAAAGGGGCATGGCAAAGTATTTTCAACATATGTAAGCATGACCACTCTCCCCGTCATTGCATAAGCTCTAGGGAGTGTAGTCCTCAATCCTCGTGCCACTGATCATGCATCTCGATGCATGATTGCCGAGGAGTCGAATTGCACGACTCAATATGAAATGAATGCACACATAAACACAACAAGACCTAAACTCTATCATGGATAATCCGAAGTGTTGGGGACCGAGAATCGAGGCACGTTTCGTCACTTGGAGTACGAAACGTCCCTCGTTTCCCGTGTTTGGACTAAACCCTATTCCAAACACAATGCAATGGCATGCACAATGCGACTCGGACTATGCAACCTAAATGCAATGCGACTAAGTGATGCAAACATGCAGAGAATGACATGCAAACGTGCTACTAGCATACACAATGCTATGAACTACATGGCATACTCGATGCAAGACACCTTATGCAACAATATGACAACATATGATTAGCATACACAATGCGAATATCAAAAGGCATACTCGATGCAACGAACTACATGGCATGTGCAATGCTATGACTAGAATGGCATACACAATGCAAGATGGACTTAAACCAAGATAGGTGAGCCTCAGCCACACCCAAATCAGTGGCCAAACACAATTGAAATTAGACAAGAATGCTCATGCAAACATGCCCAATGCAAGGGACTGAACCTAAGGCATCGAATGCCACTAAAGCATGGCAAGGGATGACACATGACATACAATGACACGAATTCCAGCTCTGAAATAGCATACAAGATGGTCCCAAAACATGCAAACATCTCACCCAATGCATGCTAGATGACCCAAATACCGAAACTAGTGGAATGCGTTACACCAGAGGTACACAAAGCAATGCACAAATGGAAAAATCTGCCCCAAACAGACCCTATGTAGGCCCAAAACAGTAGGAAAATGGACTAAAATGATGACTCGAAAGGCATGGAAATGAAGCTCATGCAATGGTCCATAAATAAGGTATTTAAGCACGACTCTCAAACACATTTAAAGAGTGGAAAACATGGGAATATGGCATACATATAAGCTCTGAAATACCATTTTCAATGATGCCAAAACATTTCAAGGGCCCAAACAATGCATGCTAAGGAACCCGATATGTAAAGCTCGTGAGCTTAATTGAACTATGACCATATACAACAATGCATGCATGACCCAAAACACTTCAAACAGAGCTAAGGCAGCCCAAAATATGAATAAAATTGGTTTGGGTCATGGCCAAAATATGCTAGGAAAGGGGGGCAAAATATCATGCAATACAAGCTAATGAACCATGATTTACACTACAACCATATGGAGCACTTGAGAGGCCACCAAACCAGTCAAAAATAGAATCATGGAATGTCAAATGAAGCCCAAAAACCCACTAAAACTGAACCAACACATGCAAGAATGAAGTGCTACTTTGATAGGCCATGAAGAGGGTTGTTCTATACATGCAAGAGGGACACCCAAGGTGATAAAACCAGCTCTAGACAGAGCTTATGAAGGCCCTAAAATTCACTAAAAAGGGCCTAAAACAAGCCTTGGAAGCATGAAAACATAGGCTCCTTTGTTAGGCCAAAAATGCTAGAAAATAACACAAGGGGTGAGAGGGTCACCCCTCTCTGATTTTGGTGTTCAAAAACACATAATAACCACTGAAAATCCGCTGGATTTCAGTGGTCAAAAGGGCCAACAAAGCTCAACACAAAGGCCCTAATGCATGGCTCAAAACAAAGGGAAATGAAGCATGCAAGGGGGTAGATGGCCCCCAACAGAAAAATGGTCTCAAACAATCATGTTAAGGACCTCAAAATAAGACTTTTTTTAGTTTATGAAAAATCCCAAATATGCTTGCAAATGAGGCTAAGAGATGGATAAAAAAAAAAAAAAAAAAGGCTTAAAAAGGGAGAAAGTGTGTTACCCTTGAAGCTCAAGAAGACCAGCAACTTCTGGACTCAAAAACCAGACCTTCAACCTCTAAAAATGACCTCCAAGGACCTCAAAGAAATGGTGGAAGTGTATGGCTATGAGGTGTAGTGATAAAGGGTCAAGAACTATGCACTTTCAAGCCAAAATGGTGACATATAGAGAGGGATATATGTTTTGCCTTCCAAGAAGTTCTGAACCCTCTACAAGGAAAGGAAGGCCTTCCTTTATAGAGAAAAGGGGCCAAAGCTTCTCTTAGAAGCTTAGAACCAAGAGTGAAGATCCTCCATACACGTGTATGCAGGATGCAGCTTGTGCCTCCCAGCTGGCACAACTGGAAGCAACTCAGTGAGACAAAAAAGGAGAAAGCTGGCCGACCAGTTCAGGTGGTCAGCCGACCACTCCCCCTGGTCGGCCGACCAGTTCAAAAGGTCCAAGGTGGTCGGCCTACTCCTAGGGTGGTCTCCAAGCTGAAAGCAAGCAAGTGGTGTAGTGGGAGACCTGCAAAAGTGGCTCAAAAACCAAGGAGACCAGCTTCTTGACAAGAAAATCGGCCAGCGGGAGAAGAGGTGGTCTCCAAGAGAAAAGGTGGTCTCCCACCCTTGTACCACCTTCCAAACAATGAAAATAGGGTCCACACCAAAAATGAACCAAGACGGATGCAAAACAAGTGTGATGGATACACTAAAGTAAATGAAGTGAATATGTGCATGATAGATACACAAAATGAGGATGTGTGTGATAGATACAGAAACTGAAAGAAGTGTGATTGATACATTAAGTGAAGAGAGTGTGATTGATACACTAAGCGAATGAAGTGTGATTGATACACTAAATAAATGATCTCGAATGGACCTTCTTTGAATGAACCGTACATACAATATCATGCATGAATGAGAAAGAAACTTGATAGGTACAATGCAATACAATGCATGATGTTTAAGGAATGCAATAAACAAGCATAGCGGCGCTTTAGAAAGCACCTCATGGGGTGAGTGGCGATGAATCGCTCTACTCTGACGGGGATCTCCCCTCGTGCTCTTCGAACACTTACCTTCAACTCGCAGTACAAAGGCTCTGAAATACTGACAAGGGTTCTTTACGTAGAACAGTTTGGATGCTGCCTTTCTTCCTAATCATATTCACAACTTTCCCTATTCTCCAACGGGGTGACAGACTAGGTTGGTTCATTATCCAGAACTGAGGTGCATACACGCTATCTCAACCTATGGGGCTTCCATACAAATTTCAAGCCGAGGACACACCTCTGGGTATTTAAACCAGACTTTAGTCTCAGAAATCTTGAACCTTTGCGTTATAGGCAACAGCCATTCGAACTCTAGTTTCCACCTTCGCAGTTGATCTTCTAGGAACTCATTGCAAACACAGCCAAGATGCCTTTAGTAGGGAATGGTACTTAGGGAGAGCACTTTTGATCGCCATTTTGGCTTGAAGCAGACTTGATCTTGAGCTTGAGGTAGAGGCACACTCATACTTCGGAGCATTGGCAAGACCTGAAGAGGTACACACGGAATGCAACCTCGGAACTTACTGAAGTTGAAACAAACTCAGATGCCTGATATTTTCCCTCTTTTCTTTTGCTTTGCAGTCTAGAACCTATATAGCTTCAGATAGGTCCTGGTTTTACTGTTCCCGTATGACCTGGGTTGAACCCTGCGGTTTTACGAAAGAATGAATCTTGTTTTGCACAGATGTGAAGAACGGCACGGCACTCGGAGCGCAAAACGATTTTTATTTTTGAAATTGAGAGATGAGTTCTTGACCGGGGTATTGAGCCTACGACTGAACATAGTGCACTACGACTCAGCAACGGAAAACAAAGGTAAACAACCTAAACACATTGAGTAACACTCGAAACGACTCAAAACAAGAATCTAGATAAAACAAAAAGACATGACACTCAGACGTGCACAGGGAGCCTATTTCTCTGGGTATTGTTTCCCACCCTTTCTCATTTGTGATTCTCACATCACTCGGCCCTCAGGCTCTGTTTTTCTTAAAAGCCCTTTTCTCACTTTTCTCTCAGCACACATCTCTCTATTATTCAATCTCTCATTTTTTATTCCTCCCTTGGGTGGTTGATGGATAAACAAGAAGTTGCGGGCTCTTGCCCCTAGCATTCTGCTAGATTCTCTTTCTTCTGCTCACAACAGTGAACTTCCCCCACAGAGGGGTTGTGATGCGGCTGGATGTGCAGCAGATCTGTAATTGACATTGGTTGATGATGCTCTACTGGGGAGTTTGGACGTGATTAGATCATTCTAGTTCGTGCTTTGCATTTAGCTTGATGCTTCGCTGCTTGGAAGATGAGAAAGCTTTCAGCCCTTTGTTGTTAGCTTCAGTTGTGCCCTTTCTGGCGAATACGATGCCCTTTCCGGCAAGTAGAGTGCCCTTTCTGGCAAGGGCATTAACAACGAGGAAAAGACAAGAAGCCTGACTCAACTGTGCCCCTAGTTCATCAATTTGACCATTTTTTACTTTGGCTTTCTAAAACAATTTTGATTAATATGAGAGTTAGTTTAACATGTTTGTTCAATTTTCTGATTTAAAATCATGCAGGTTAGGTTATAAGCATTGAAAATTTTTCTTTTTTGGGTCCAAGAAATGGTCCAGTTTTGGAAAGATGTAATAATTTTTGAGACAATTAGTCAACTTCATTAAAAATTCTCAAAAACTATTTTCGCAAACGGCCACTGCTCAACGAGTACGGAACCTACTCTTGAGATGCACGACCTCAGACTCATAAACAATGGAAAATTGCCCCTTGTTTGAACGGCACTGCATGGCAACTGAAAGTTGCCTCTAGTCTGAATAGCACCACTGTATATTGTATGGCAACGGAAAGTTGCCCCTTGTTTGAATGGCACCGCAACGCATTATAATCCGTCTTCAGTGTGACGATCACAACTAAACTCTCGGATACAGAGAAGACAAAGATGACCAAAACCATCACATGGACACAATCGAATTTGAAGTGTTTTACGGCTGGACTTCAGAATGAAGTTGCCTACGTATCCCAAAGATAGGAATCAAGCCTTACGTAGTTCGGGGTTAAGGTACACTCAGGTATTAACCTCTCCTTTTGTGTTTTAACTTTTGCCTAGGCCGCGCTTCTGGGTTTTCAACCTTGCGAGCTTCGTTTTTCTTTTCTTTTCAATTCTTTTCATTTCTTTTCTTCTTTTCTTCTTTTTTTTTCTTTTTTTTTGTTCTTTTTGTTCTTTTTCTTGTTCTAACTTTTGCCTGGGTCGCCCTTCCGGGTTTTCAGCCCAGCGAGCCTCTAAAGGGTAAAAGTGTAGCTTTGTCCGTGTTGACTGGTTTGAGATCTCGAAGTCATCTAAATCTAAGAGAATGACTGCTGTTCGCTGATGATGTAGAAGTCCATCCAATGGGGGGTGAATTTGCCCCTAGTGTTGTGGATAGGAACTTGGTTATCCTTCAGCAATACTTTCTTCTTTCCTCCCTTCTGGGATTTGGCGTTCTTGCCGATCTTCATTAGCTTCAGCAATGACCCCATTTTTTACTCTTCGAGCACATCTGACATTTTTGCCCCTAGTTCAAGGGCAACTTTTGATCTAGCTTCGCGAGCTTCCTTTGATCACATCTGATATTCTCGCCCCTAGTTCATGGGCTGCTTTTGATCCGGCCACACGGGCCTTACATTGTGGTTGACCGTTGAACATTTTGAATCTAAATTCAAGGTTCGAAAGCAAGGGGTCGAGTCTCGAGGCTGAGAGCGATCCTAGGCTGCACAATCTCAAGAGCGATTCCACATGTGTCTTCGCAGATCAAGAAAATATTTTTGAAATTTTTAAGAAAGCTTACGACAAATCGTCATAATAAGACAAGTAGAACCAATCTGGATCAAGCCAGGATCCTTTTCAGTACTCACATTAACAAACATGATCTCATTCATTAAGGGCTTAGCACGCCTCTCTTTCTCTCAATTGATCAAAATTTGCAAAACCCGAGGAATTCCTTCCTCTTCGTTTTCAACACATTATTTGAAAAGTTTTGAAAAACTAAGGTCAATGCAATGATTTCAAGGCACAGAAGAGTAGGTGAAATGTACTGCCGTTTCATTCAAGTTTGCTGCCATAATAGGCTGAAAGCAGAAACAAGCACAAAAGCATGAAAACCATAGCTGTTTCAATTAGATCTTCTGGTGTAACTGGCTCCCCAGCAGAAACAGACTCAAAAGAAAGCGAAAAGACAAACACAAAACAAAATAGTGATATCCAAGGCAATGCCCCCGGGATCACCCGACTCTAACAAAGCAGGACTGACTCGATACAACAAGACAGACCCAACTAACTCAGTAAGAAAAGACTGACTTTGTACAAAAAAATTGACTCAATACAACACAACAAGACTGACTCAATACCTAAGTCAGAAAGTACAAAAACCAGCATTCGCAAATGCTCAAAATAGTGCGTGCCATATGCCACATCTGGAGTAAATCGAGTGCCATCCGCAGGTGGTTTATCCCCCGATCACATAGTCACATTATCCCCCATAAGTTCACTGATCAAGTGCCGATAGACTTTGCAAGACTAGTGCGGCGACGACCCTGTTGTCAAACAGATCTTGTACATCATGGCGCAGACGAAAGCAACTGTCAGTGTCATGACCGGTTTGTTGATGGTAGGCACAGTACTTAGTCTAGTCATGCTTTGGAGGGAGAGGATCGGGTAGAGGCCGTTGTTCCAACGGTTTCAGATATCCTTTCCGGATTAAGGCCTCTAGAGCCTTTGACAAAGGCATATAAAGTGGGGTAAAAACCCTCTTAACTCGAGATGGATATTTGGTTTTTTGCGAGCTACTTCCGGACACACCGGTGAATGAGGTAGCTGTTTTTTGATGTGGTGGTGGTGACCATGCCCACTTCAGAAGATCTTGCAGCTGCATCACCACTGGTGGTCGCATTCGAACTGCGGAAAAATGACCTCCTAGGCTGCTCCTTCTCCTGGTCAATGAGGCCCTACCTCAAAGTGTCCTCGATTTGCACCCCAATATCGTGTAAATCTGAAAAGGTGGGGAAGGGGAGAACAATCATTTTCTGTATAAGCTTGGGCTGGAGATTGCGCACAATCATCCGAATCTGATCTTTATCCGTCGGCCTTATGGTCATCATTGAGGCCTTGGCCCTCCAGCAGGTTACGAATTCAGAGAAACTTTCCTTAGGCTCTTGCCTTGTTGTCTCGAGATCCCGGGTCGTAATCTCGATTTGCATATTATAGGAGTACTGAGTGACAAAAGCCTTGGCCATCTCATCCTAATTCCTCTTAACATCGTCTTCCAGTTTCGCGTACCAGGTGGCCGCCACACCCGACAAGGTCCGGCCGAATAAAGAAAGCTTCTGTAGTCTGGTGAGGCCCATCGGCCTTAATATGTCTGAAAACAAACGTAGATGCACCATGGGATCCCCGGATCCGTCAAAGCGGTCAATTTGTGGCATCTTGAACCGATCTGGCAGCGTCACAGCTACGTCGGTATACTCGTCCTCAATGTCTGCGATGGACTTTACCCCTTGGGATTTCTTAATCAACTTTTCAAGCTTGCTCAACTTCAACGCTGTAGGGTTCAACTCGAACTCAAAGGGATAGTCCGGTTGATTAACAGGAGTGGATGCCTTGGATAGTTGAGGTAGAATCGGGGGCAGAGCCGGCCCTGTTGGGATGTCTGTATCCTCCTGGACATTCTTGACATTCACCGTCTCCTCGGGTATTGGAACTCTTGGTGGGGGAGGAGCTTGGTGTGAAGCTGATACTCTGGCTTGCTGCTAGAGTCTGGTGATTAGCTCTGCTTGCTGGGCCATGACCTCGGCCTGCTGTTTGGCAAATTTCGCTTGGCGGACAACGTCCTGCTGCATGATTTTCATACTTTCTTGGAGTTGGCGCACCATCTTCTCCATCCCTGCCATACTGCCCTGATCTATCTGGACTACTCGTATGTCTATCTCTAGAGTAAAAGCAGATATCTCTACCTAACTGCACACAGGTGAGATGGATAATGACTTCTGATCCGAAGACTGTTGAACTGATGATCTGTGCTTGACTGGTCTTTTTACCCTGCCTCTGGCGAAGGAACACTGATTTGCCCTTGAACAGAATCTCTGACCTGACAAAGTCTATTGACATGAGTCAAATGAACCTGGGGGATATCGGAGCCTTCTGAAGCTATGGTTCCAAGACTTCCTTGCAAAAGAGAAAACAGACAGCACCTCAGCCTGATTTCACCAAAACCAAAATGAGCAAAATGAATGATCGTGCCCCCATCTGATTCCACAAGTTCTCATCAGAACCGATACCCTCAGAAAAAGCGATTCAAACACTGATGCTGATGCCCGCAGGCTTGATGCCCAAACTTGCAAACTGATACATGCATTCCTGTAGAGACGCACTCTAAAAGCACATTGCAAGCAAGTGAGAGCGAAAACACCCCTATGGAGGGGTAAGGTTTCCCTGTCCTATTTTGTCAGGAGCTAGGGTTTCACTACGCACGCAACGATTTCAAACAACCTATAATCGGGTAGGCAACTTGTCCTAGCTTGGAATGCTCACTATGGATTTCGAATATGCACTAGGTCGAATGGTCAAAAGGGTGCCCCGGTAAGAACCGGGGTCTGTGTTCCCATTGTGGCAGAGCCTGTAACCAGTCAGCCTTATCACACGCAAATGCAATGCAAAGAAACACATAAGTGCAAACAAAACAAGATATCATGAGTTCGAGTCAAGTTCTCTGACTCCCCAGCAGAGTCGCCAGAAACTGTAGACTCCCCGAACGTCCCGGGAGGAAATCCCTCGTTTTGTTCATTGGGCTCACTACAGTTCAAGACTCAATGTCACGGTCCTGTGTCTAATCTTGTAGAGTGCAATGCAAGACCAATGAATCATCAAAGAGTCCAAATCCAGCAAATAGTTTTCGAAAAATAAATTTTTAGAAAGAAATGCCAAACATGGAACTGCTTTGCCAGATACGGAGTGACCACCTAAATATTTATTTTGGGGAAATTTAGAAAACCTTGATTCGTTGCCTAAGGTCACATGTCCATCATCACCAAAGTTGCCTCGGCTCGAGAACTTGGGTATGATTGGGGAAGGTCACTTCGTGAGCACCCCCGCTCGCCCGATCAAAGATCGGCCTCTACTAACCATGATATCGAGTTTTGAAAACATTATGTGCTCTTATTCTAGTTTATTAGCCTAGAATTACTATGTGATACGCGCAACATACAAGTATAGATTGGATCTCCTGAGTTGGAACAAAACATTTCATGTTTGTTTTTTAAAGCGGTTTGCTACTCGCAAGTAGGCTAAAATGCAGATTTTGCCACCCTCAAGTGAGCTTAGAAAACATGGTGATTTGCCACTATCTAGTGGGCTTAAAACTCGCAATCAATGAATTGTTCAATTCAGATAATCCAACCTTCACCAACAGGCATTCAGGCAGTTATATCACATAAGCAAATGGCCTCATGGTAAGTATGCTATCATGGAAGTCACTCACACACATGCAAGGATGCTAAAGCATAAACACTTACCGAGTACTCCGAGCCAAAGAAAGAAGCTAATTAGAAAACATGCATGAATCCTAACTATGCTGAAATGTCTAATGCAACACATGCAAGAATACAACTAGGAATAGGCTCGGCTATCCTAAACATGGCATATGAAATGCAATAGATTACATGTATTCAACTTGGAATTGAAATACAATGCGGTTAGTATGATACGCCGAGCCCGGTGCATGCAAGACAGATGAATGAATGCAAACATACGAGCATAAGTATGTTAATTGAAATGTGCCCTAAAACTAACCATTGAAAGTAAGTAAGTAAAAGGGAGAAAGACGTGGGGTTGGAAGGCACACATCACACCCACGCACACTTATTACAACATTGCCCTCCTGAGAGGGTCCAAATAAATAATACACAACCGAATGAATAACGAATTACAGCTAATTATTACATAACCCTAATTAATTAACAAATTAACTAAGATAAATAGGCTAGCATGCAAATTAAACAAAAACGGACTGCCTCAGCTCTGTTCTGAATGATAGGGATGCATGCATGCTCGAGTCGCCTTGTCGGGAAATCCATTGCGATGCCCCGATTTGCCTCTGTTTACAATTGGCCCCGGAATACTATACAAAGCTCCGTAGGTCGCTTGACCAGCTTTTCTTCTTTGGTTTCAGCTTCTTTGCAACAAAGAGCAAGAAAGGGGCATGGCAAAGTATTTTCAACATATGTATGCATGACCACTCTCCTCGTCATTGCATAAGCTCTAGGGAGTGTAGTCCTCAATCCTCGTGCCATCGATCATGCATCTCGATGCAGGATGGCCGAAGAGTCGAATTGCACGACTCAATATGAAATGAATGCACACATAAACACAACAAGGCCTAAACTCTATCATGGTTAATCCGGAGTGTCGGGGACCGAGAATCGAGGCACGTTTCGTCACTTGGAGTACGAAACATCCCTTGTTTCCCGTGTTTGGACTAAACCCTATTCCAAACACAATGCAATGGCATGCACGATGCAACTCGGACTATGCAACCTAAATGCAATGCGACTAAGTGATGCAAACATGTAGAGATTGACATGCAAACGTGCTACTAGCATACACAATGCTATGAACTACATGGCATACTCGATGCAAGACACCTTATGCAACAATATGACAACATATGATTAGCATACACAATGCGAATATCAAATGGCATACTCGATGCAACGAACTACATGGCATGTGCAATGCTATGACTAGAATGGCATACACAATGCAAGATGGACTTAAACCAAGATGGGTGAGCCTCAACCACACCCAAATCAGTGGCCAAACACAATTGAAATTAGACAAGAATGCTCATGCAAACATGCCCAATGCAAGGGACTGAACCTAAGGCATCGAATGCCACTCTACCAAAGCATGGCAAGGGATGACACATGACATACAATGACACGAATTCCAGCTCTGAAATAGCATACAAGATGGTCCCGAAACATGCAAACACCTCACCCGATGCATGCTAGATGACCCGAATACTAAAACTAGTGGAATGCGTTACACCAGAGGTACACAAAGCAATGCACAAATGGAAAAACCAGCCCCAAAAAGACCATATGTAGGCCCAAAACAGTAGGAAAATGGACTAAAATGATGACTCGAAAGGCACGGAAATGAAGCTCATGCAATGGTCCATAAATGAGGTATTTAAGCACGACTCTCAAACACATTTAAAGAGTGGAAAACATGGGAATATGGCATACATATAAGCTCTGAAATACCATTTTCAATGATGCCAAAACATTTCAAGGGCCCAAACAATGCATGCTAATGGACCCGATATGCAAAGCTAGTGAGCTTAATTGAACTATGACCATATACAAAAATGCATGCATGATCCAAAACACTTCAAACAGAGCTAAGGAAGCCCAAAATATGAATAAAATTAGTTTGGATCATGGCCAAAATATGTTAGGAAAGGGGGGCAAAACATCATGCAATACAAGCTAGTGAACCATGATTTACACTACAACCGTATGAAGCACATGAGAGGACACCAAACCAGTCAAAAATAGAATCATGGCATGTCAAATGAAGCCCAAAAACCCATTGAAACCTAACCAACACATGCAAGAATGAAGTGCTACTTTGATAGGCCATGAAGAGGGTTGTTCTATACATGCAAGAGGGACACCCAAGGAGACAAAACCAGCTCTGGACAGAGCTTATGAAGGCCCTAAAAGTCACTGAAAAGGGCCTAAAACAAGCCTTGGAAGCATGAAAACATAGGCTCCTTTGTTAGGCCAAAAATGCTAGAAAATAAGACAAGGGGTGAAAGGGTCACCCCTCTCTGATTTTGGTGTTCAAAAACACATAATAACCACTGAAAATCCGCTGGATTTCAGTGGCGAAAAGGGCCAACAAAGCTCAACAAAAAGGCCCTAATGCATGGCTCAAAACAAAGGGAAATGAAGCATGCAAGGGGGTAGACGGCCCCCAAAAGAAAAATGGTCTAAACAATCATGTTAAGGACCTCAAAATAAGACTTTTTTTAGTTTATGACAAAGCCCAAATATGCTTGCAAATGAGGCTAAGAGATGGATGAAAAAAAAGGGCTTAAAAAGGGAGAAAGTGTGTTACCCTTGAAGCTCAAGAAGACCAGCAACTTCTGGACCCAAAAACCAGACCTTCAACCTCTAAAAATGACCTCCAAGGACCTGAAAGCAATGGTGGAAGTGTATGGCTATGAGGTGTAGTGATAAAGGGTCAAGAACTATGCACTTTGGAGCCAAAATGGTGAGATATAGAGAGGGATATATGTTTTGCCTTCCAAGATGTTCTGAACCCTCTACAAGGAAGGGAAGGCCTTCCTTTATAGAGCAAAGGGGCCAAAGCTTCTCTTAGAAGCTTAGAACCAAGAGTGAAGATCCTCCATACACGTCTATAGAGGATGCAGCTTGTGCCTCCCAGCTGGCACAGCTGGAAGCAACTTAGTGAGACAAAAAAGAAGAAAGCTGGCCGACCAGTTCAGGTGGTCGGCCGACCACTCCCTCTGGTCGGCCGACCAGTTCAAAAGGTCCAAGGTGGTCGGCCTGCTCCTGGGTGGTCTCCAAGCTGAAAGCAAGCAAGTGGTGTAGTGGGAGACCTACAAAAGTGGCTCAAAAACCAAGGAGACCAGCTTCCTGACAAGAAAATCGGGCAACGGGAGAAGAGGTGGTCTCCAAGAGAAAAGGTGGTCTCCCACCCTTGTACCACCTTCCAAACAATGAAAATAGGGTCCACACCAAAAATGAACCAAGACGGATGCAAAACGAGGTTTCGGGAGCCAAAACGCACAGCCGGGTGCCCTAAAAACTGACTGTTAAGCATCGAAAATGGCGCGCGATTACGAAGGTGGTCTCCCGGGCCACAATGTCCCTCTAGAGAGAGGAAACAAGGTGTGTACCAAAAACCGGAGCAAGCGGAGAAAGTTAAGCGGTCCCGAACCGAGGCGCACGGCCGACGGCTCTGAAAACCAAAAACTGGTCTCCAAGTAGGAACAGTGGTCTACGACCACGAAAAGTAGCCTACAGCCACTGAGAGATGGTCTACGAGACCTCTCCTCCTTCGAAGAGAAAGCAAACTGGTTCGCAAAGCAGGAAAAAGCACAAAAGAGTCTCGAACTCCGGAGGCAAGGCTCTCAGCCGAGATTCCGTAACGTCAGAACAAGCACAATATGCGCAATCACCGAGCGCTCAATCGATGACGTCTGAGTCTTAAGGTTGGTTAAAAATGGGGTGTCTACAAGCGTCAACTCTTTTGCTCGAGCGGACTGCGCATATATCAGATCGCGAAAAACACTTTTTACATCACTTTTTCATATCTGTTCATCCTAAACCCTAAAGTTGAGAGCCCCTCTCTCTAAATTCACATCCTCTCTACTTTTCCACCTAGATCTAGTGATCTATCCACCCTCCTTTCTTTGATAAAAAGATTGGGCTCCTCAAGATCTTCTTTTTCATCTGATTGGAAATTGATCTTGACATTTTTGAAGTTCTATCATTGTTTAGCTCATCTTCTCCCTTTGAGGTAAGGATTTTCTACACTTTGTTATAACTTTTAACCTAGTTATTTGTGGTTGTGTAACAATAGTGGGATTTGGGAGTATTTTGAGTCAAACCTAGGGTTTGGGTGAAATGTGAAAGAGGGGTTTGTGGTGGAAATGAAATAAATGAACATGGGGTTATAAAATGAAGACATGCTATGTCAAAATGGGTGATTTTGATATTTGGATAGGTATTTTGAGAAAAGGTATTTTGGCCATAAATTGATTATCATATCTATTTTGTATAAATAGTTGAAATTAGTTTTGTAAATATGGGATTGAGTGAGTATAGAAATGGATGATGGAATTGAAAATATAATGCTTCACACCCTCGATAATTTTGGATAAATTATCTGTCTTGAGATTGTAAAACTGTTTAGAATATTTGTATTGGGCTATCGGTGGAGGATAGCTTTGCTTGTTGTAGAAATTGTATATGGATTAAGTGAATTGAAACTAGTCCGTGGTTGATTATCATTGAATATGATCATGTTGTGAATACATTGTATATGTATGATTATTTGGAAGGAGAAATGAATGTACTCAATATGTGTGATTATGTGTTTAAATACATTGCATATGTATGATTGTTTGGGAGGAGAAAGGGGTTGGACTCCATTATAATTAAGTTGGCCAGAGTGTCCTAGGTGAAAGTCCCGAAACTATACATAGGTGCTGATCCCGCGGACGAAATATCCGTAAAATGGCAATTTGAAACTATACATGGGTGCCAATCTCGTTGACGAAATATCCGTGATTTAAGAAAGAGAGAAATATTAGGGGAGCGATTTTAAGAACTTGTAATTCAAAATTTTAGGTGGTTTTTTTTTTTTCTTTCTTTTAATCTATAATTACCTTGTTAGCCAATAGAATTATTTTAAAATATTTTTAAAATCACAAAAATTAACAATTGTGGAATAAGACTTTGGACCTCTCACAAGTATTCTCGCTAAAAACTCTTTTTTCCTTATATAATATATAATATATATAGAGATTTCATTTTGAAATAAAAATTATTCATTCAATAAATTTTATATATTTAATTTAATGATTGTAATATTTAAAGTTTCATTTTGATATACATGTATATAATTATTCATTTCAAAAGAAGAAAATTACATAATTAAATTTATATTTTTTGGTCATAAGTTCGTAATCAAAAAAACATAAGTCATACATAATTAAATTTAAATACCACAAAAAATGAAACATAACTAAACATCTCATTAATCTTAACTAAAATACTCCAGTGCAATTTTTTTTTATCCCTCATAAATAATTTATATACATAATATATTTATCATTTATTTTTCACACAAAAAAAAAAGGCTTGCTAGGCCCGAGCCCAGGCCCCAATCTCTATTCTGAGTAGGCTTGGGCCTGGGCCTGGGCCCCACATTCGGCCTGCGACCCGACAATGCTCGGCCTGCCAAAAATTGGAAGCTCGCGAGGCACACCACGAGCCAACCCAAGCGTAGGCCTAGGTAGGCTAGGCCGGGGCCGGTCCGTTCTTACACTCCCAAAGAGTAATTAGAAATTCTATTTTTTTAATTAATTTTGTGAAATACAAAATTAAAACAATGGGTATTTATAATTTTTTAAACCATAGGGCAGGGGGGCAACTCTCATTTTAAACAAATTTCAAGAAGTGTATTTGTAATTTATCCAAAAATATATTATTAGGTTTTGGACTTTCCACTAGTATAAAATGTTGTTTGGGCCTATGGATTCATTATGAGTTTTATTCG
This sequence comes from Camellia lanceoleosa, assembly GCA_025200525.1. Lineage (NCBI taxonomy): Eukaryota > Viridiplantae > Streptophyta > Magnoliopsida > Ericales > Theaceae > Camellia > Camellia lanceoleosa. The sequence goes on from CM045772.1 coordinate 57,070,990, forward strand.
ATGATCTTACTCATTTATTTTGTAAATTGTTACTCAAATTGTGAAACAATTAGTTTAAATTAGGATTAAACAAATTGCCTTATAGGACAAAAACTGAAAAAAAATGAAACAGAAAATTGAAATTATAGAACTAAGAAAGAATTAAGAATAAATAAATCCAAAACCGAGCTCTGTGCATCACTGGTGAACTTGAACTATGACATTATGCAGTGGCACCATACTAAAACTACCAGGCATGGCCGGTCCGGTCTGAGCCAACAATGGTGCGCACACGTGGAAATTTTTTGCTAACAAATTTGGTTTATAGTCTTGATCCAAATCCATTTATCACTTATCCATAACTTTCTCTTCCGGAAAATTTGGATGCACAAAGGACCCAAACCCTTATGAAAACTTAGGACTTCAATACTCATTAATGTTTTCATATTTAATTAATGTGGGATAGATGTTTTTTATCTTCTTAAAACCTTTTTCATCATGACCACTTGATATGGTAATTTCTCATTCGTTTCTTAAATATTTTTTCTCTTTTTTGTGTGTATGTGTTTGTGTGTGTGTGTATGTGTGTTTGTGGTGTAACCTCCTCACTTAAGAGTATCTAGACTCATTTAAACCCACCTCAATTGGCGGTCGGGTCCCACTTTGATTCCAAATAAAGAAAATCCAGAGGACAACAAAGACTTCGAGAGAGAGAGAGAGAGAGAGCGTACAATGGATAATCCTTGCATAGGAAAAAAAGTAGCTTTTAGTTTTAATTTTTTTTTGCAAAAATCTATCAGATTTATTGGCTGACTAGTGAACACGGAGTCTTGACCTATTTTGCCTTCAATGTAAACCAAGACAACAGACCGTACACAGGACTTCTCCTAACACAGCTTAGTTCTCATTGTTATGTTCATTTTGGCCCTAAAACAGTTCTCATTGTAGTGGATTGTTCCCACACCTCGGCCGTAGGCCCAGCCACGTTGTCAAGATGAAAATTATGTCCTCACAAGAATTTAATCAATTTGCAAATAATTGCTAGTATAATTAAATAATACCATACAGTCTTCAAAAGTCACATTACAACCAACACCAATACATTTGGGTAAATAAATTAGGTCTTTCACTCTACTAAGGAGGTACACCTAACAAATCTCTCTTATCTACTTACATGGAGGGTTCAACTATACCTGCCAAAGTTACGAACCTTCTTTCTTATGTTTGTCTTTAGACAAAGTTGTAGTCAACATGTCTAAAATATTATCATCAATGTGAACTTTTTCAAGTTGCGACAATTTTGAATCTAATATATCATGAATTCAATGATATCTCACATCAATGTTTTTAAATCTAGAATAAAAAGTAGAACTGTTACTTAAATGAATACCCCTTTCACTATTACAATAGAGTACATACCTCTCATGCTTCAAACCCAACTCTTGCAAGAACTTCTTTAATCAAAATACTTCCTTGCAACTTTGGTAATAACAATAAATTTAGCTTCTATATTTGAGAGAGAAACACACTTGCAATTTTGATAGCTATCCATAGCTCCCTCTGCAAATGTGATCAAGTCTGTAACGCCCTCAAAATAATACATATAAACCCAACATTCACGACATCCATAGACATAAGAGAATAAAACATATTTCTATTCATTAGAGTATTTAGTTCAAAAGTATTACATGTTGACAACAAAAGTAAATGCCCTACGGGCTTACAACTTTCCAAGCCAACACTTGGTTACAAAAATAAAGAGTTCTAACTCTAAACACATTAAGCCCTAGGCTTGAATTTACATGTAATACACAAGATAACCACAACAGAAAGCCTTTAACTTCTACAACCTCCCAAGGTACATCCTTGGAGGCAGCATATCACCAATACCTGAAAGTAATGTCCCATATAGGGTGAGCCAACGCCCAGCAGAGATATGCTAAACATAATATGAACGATAACTAAAACATTATCTTTTGACAAATGTTTAACTCATATACACAGACGTACATCTCTTTCATAACCAATCCACATTCACAAATATATATATATATATCAATCCTTTTTCCGTTTCATTATCCAAACCAATTCATAGACATGGTTATCTATTTATGTAGACAGTTTATGATGTGACTACAACTCATATCATTAACACTTCAATACTTCCATTCATCTACGTTATGCAAACGTAATCAAGATTTCGGAACTTTCACCCTGGACACTCCGGCCAACTTAGTTATCAATGGAGTCCATCCCCTATCTCCTTCCAAACGGGGTTGAGAGTACATCCCCTATCTCCTCCCAAACAAGATACATATGCAATGTATTCAAACACTTATCATATACAATGATCAAGCAAAGCACATATTCAATGTGTTATTACATCCGTCATATTCAATGACATACTCAATTGATTAGTTTTAATTCACCTAATCATCATGCAGTATCTACAACAATCAAGGCTATCCTCCACAGATAGCCCAAAACAATTATTTCTAAACAGATAATAAATTCATCAATAGATAAATTATCAACAATTTCATAGGTGAGTGATTTATAAATCCAACTACACCATTAAATCTCACAATTTCCCAATTTCCTTATTTCTCAACCAATTTCACATTCCCATAACTAATTTCATAAATTACACAAATGACCCAATTATACCCAACTAAGGCATTTTCCCCCTTTTCTCAACATTGACCCAAAGGTCCAAATATCATCAATAAACATCAATAACCTCTTCTTTTTTTTTAAACCCATACACACATGTATAGTTCAAAAGGAACAAAACCCCTCTTTATACATTTCAAGTTTTGAAACCCTAACACCCAAAATTTCCCAATTTCAACATTAAACCAAAAAGACTACATGTTTATGTCAAAGAACATAAATATGAGTAGCTTTCCCTACCTCAAATGAAGAGACCCAAAGGAGTTGATGAAGAAACCTAAAAGTGCTCCAAACTCACAACTTTTCAGATCAAAATGGAGCCCACACGAAGCTCAAGCTTTTTATCAAAGGAAAGAGGGTGAGGAGGTCACTAGATCTAGATCCAAATGTAGAGAGAGAGAGAGAGAGCATCCTAAAGAGAGGAGCTCTCAAATTAGGATTTTGAAAAGCTAGAGAGAGAGAGAGAGAGAGAGAGAGCTGAAAAAGTGATTCAAAATAGCTTCCCACGGACTGATATACATCACAGTCCGCTCGAACGTGGAATGCCCGCTTGAGCATCAGACACAGTCTCCGTTCGAGCGTGAAAAGCGCCGCTCGAGCATGAAATGCACACTTCCAGAAGTTCTACAGACGAAGGTCCCCGCTTGAGCGTGAAAGTGGACGCTCGAGCATCCGGCGTCCCGCAGGAAAATATCAAGATCGAATAATCCTGCCGAAGGCCAAACCGCCTGCTCGGCAGAGGAGCAATGCAAAGGCCCGCTCGGCGTGAAAGCCCGCCGGCGTAAAGGCCAAAATCTAGGCAGAAACTATTTGTTTCTAAACATAACCAACTTGTTTCAAACCTGCCCAACACAATCCAAAACTCAAATACAAAGAGTAAAGGATGGAAATGAAATACAGAGAACAACAATCACCCACGGAACCGAGTCTGGGATGCAATAAACAATGAAGGAAAAATCGGGATCACTATAAGTCTCCCAAAATAGACTTTCTAGAGTCAACATCACTAGCCATGTTGAAATTCGTTAACCAATCAAGCATCGGTTTGCCATTTTGAAGGCACAAATACACCTTTGAAGTGCCTTAAAGGTACCTTAGGATCCATTTAACCACTGCCCAAAGCTTTTTATCTGGATTAGGAAGAAATCGACTCACCACACCAACTACGTGAGCTATATTTGACCTTATACAAATGATGTAGAGTGTTTGGCCATAGAGTTCTTAGAACTCATGGACAAATAGGGTAAAGGAAAAAGACTCTAGCAGAGGCAAAATGGCTTGTGCTTGGAATGGCATAAAATTTGGTCAAGACATGGGAAATGTTTTGGCAACCAGGACTCATCTCTTTGCCATGGCTTACAATGGATTTTGGACAAATTCCAATGTTTGGGTCTTTAATTTCATGATTTTACTATTTTTGGAAACAATTGACTTGCTTATAACTTGGTTTGGATGAATCCAATTTTGGTTAGGTTTATTTTTAATATATGTATTTTCTATTATAGTTTATAGATTTGAGCATGACTCAAATCTTTTAATTTTTTTTATAATTTTTGTAATTTCTTTGATTTGGGCTTGATTAGCAAGTATTGTTTTTTCAGATTTATTTCATAGTTTAATTAGGACTTCTCTGGGAAAGACTATGCACCCTATAACTAAAGAAGAAAATGACATAACTTTATATTTTTTGAATAATAACTAATATATATACATAACCAAACAACACATGAGGCATAACCAAAGATCTCATGAGTTATAACTAAAAGAATGTTATAACTAAAAAAGAAAATTGGTCATAACTAAAGAAAAAAATAGCATAATTAGGGGTGCATATGGTATATCCCTTTCAAGGGGTGTGTATAGTAGCATTTCCCCTTCATTTTATTGTAAAATAATGGTGTAAACTTTAGGGAAATTTGGTTTTTAATAATAATATACAATTTTGTTGAGAGAATTCTCTTCGGATTCAACAAGTTGTAGAATAGATGTAGTTTTCTTTGCTATGTGATTCTATTGTTGTTCACATTTCTACGCTTTATTAACAAATCATGACATACATCAAGGAACCAACAACTAAGGTATAACGAATTTTTTTAGTCTTCTCATTTTCCTCTCTTGTCGGACTTTGTATTGTGCTAAGATTGAAGTGACCCACAAGTGAACATCTAAACGACTTTTCTTTGTCCATATTAAAACTTTCAAGAACTTTTTCAATGTAGTTTTCTTAAGATAATCAAAACAACCAATTATTTAGATCAAAAACAATTTTCATATCAAGAATTTGCTTCACGGGTCCTAAATTATTCATAGTAGAGACGTGCCCAACTTTATCTTCAACTTGTTGATCGTGGTAAAATCTTGACTCAAAATAAGCATGTCATCAGCATAAAGCAAAAGAATGAAATTATAATCCTTCCCCCCCCCCCCCTTCCCACAAACACGCAATGATTCAAAGTGATTTTGTAGTATCTATGATCCATCATGAAAAAGTCAAACTTCGTATACCATTGCCTTGGTGCTTGCTTTAGCCCGCATAAATTTTTCTTTAAGTTACAAACAAGATGTTCCTTCTCTTTCTCTTTGAAACCCTCTAGTTGATCCATTTAAATTTTCTTTTTCCAAGTTACCATGAAGAAACATGGTTTTCACATCAAGTTGCTCAACTTCTAGATTCGTGCTTGTAGCCATGAAAAACCAATGAGAAAATATCATCAAAGTCAACAACCTTTTTTTGCACAAATCCTTTCATAGCAAGTCATGCCTTATATCTTGGACATTTTCTATCATTATTCAATCTAAGAACTCATTTTATGTTTCAAGGCAACTTTACCAACTAATAGGTGTGATTCTCAAATAAGGACTTCATTCCCTCTTGCAAAGTCTTTTCCCCACTCATATTTATTTTCATGTTCAATGACTTATTGGTAGTTATTGGACTCCCCTTGATCAAAATTCTTTACAAATTCACTAGAAGAGTACTTTCTTTACGATTGACAATCTCTTGTAGATCTCAACTCAAGTTGTCGCATTGGCTCTTGAGTTTGACGTTGTAGATGCCCCATTTTGACCAACCATTATGACTTAAGCACTTGAAATTCTTTTCAATGATCAAAGGTATTATAATTTTAACCTTAGATATGCTTGATGTTGTTAGAGCTGCAATATTGCTATTTTCGTGCCAAAAATTATTTTTTTACCAAAATTACTATTTGTTGGTTTGTATTGAGGGCTTGTGTTCACCTACAAAGAGTTAGAATTTGGAAATTTATATTTCACACAAAGTTATAGCTATTTGAATTATCTTTCTAACGCCACTTGATTCCCCTCAATCCAATAAAAAATGAGAAAGATATGCCCAAAATAAGAAACATTGTCAAGGATGTGTGCCCGCACATGCCTTGTGTGTGCGCACATCCTTGCAAAGGCAGTCACATATGCATTTTCTTCTTGTGTGTGAGCACATCCCCCCAATACACCCAAACTTTTGAGAGGTGCCGCCAATTAGCGATGGGAAACCCTAGGGCGATCTTTCTTGACCCCCAAGCCTCTATTTGCCTATAAATACACCCACCCTCTCCTCCTCCCTTTTCAAGGGATGAACACTTTTGAGCAATTTTAGAGATTTTTAAGTGAGTTAGAGTTGCAAATACACCACCGTAGCCCCAATTCCAAAATTCCTAACCCTAATATAGTAGTAAAACAACTTCAAAAAGTATAACTAAGGTTAAAGAAAGTCGATGAATCCATAGCCAAAGCTTGGGGAAAGCATTCGAGCAAATTTCTCGCCTTTTCCTCATGCTCTTTGATTTGATTATTAAAACAGAGGTCTTGTTCTTCTTCTCTTTTAATTCCAACACTTTTTATCATATTTTTCATGTTAGGTAATGGTTAGATAGTTTACATATTATCATGGCATCATGTTAGTTAAGTTTAGTTTTGGCTGTGTTAGGCTTAATCCATAATTTATTTATTTTTTTGCATGTTATTTTATTATGTTTTAGTTGTTGTATATCCATGCATGTTAACTCGGTTAGTTCATGCATATTAGTTTAGGAGTTTCTATGTGTTATGTGTTAGTTTGTTGCATGTTCATCATATTAGTGCTTAACCAAGTTATAGGATCATATTTTGTGTATTAACATGTTTAGGGTTCATATTTATTTTACATAATGCATGTAAGATGCTTGTGAGGGCATCCGGGTAACTTTCCTTGTTCTTCATAGCATGTGCTTGTCTTTGTTGCATTGTTTTTCAATAATCCGAGTTATGTGGCTTTTCTTGCAAAATTGTATATTTTGGATGCTTTTATGGATATTATTTATTTTAGATTGAGTTTGTGGCAATGATTTTTTGGAAATCTTTTTTTTTTTTTTTAATGAAAAATCATTATTATTTTCAAAAAGATGGCTTTATTCTTAAATCTTAAATAAATGATGTTTATCTTTTATTCAAATCATATAGTTTTAAGATAGTAAGGGTTTTAGGCTTAAAATGGATTGTATGAAATAATTAAACACTAAAATCATAAAATAGAGAATGAGTAGAGGTCAATCTTCGAATTAGGAAAAAAATGGGTGCTTTCATTCAATAACATTTCCCTTTACCTTAGCTCCCAAACTAGTAATCTCTGGTTACGACAGACCAGGTCCTTAATTTAGTTTTCATTGTTAAAGGTTTCTTAATTCCCCATAAAATTAAGTGACAACTCTATTAATGTGGGATAAAGCAAGTTGGCACAACATAGTATGGAAACAAGACTAATAAACAAAAAAGCATGGCATCCATAGACACTATTCCTCAATTTTGGACCCAACTTCATTACAAATACCATCATGTACAACATCATTAAGAGGTGTTTGCACATCTCCCTATTTTTATCGAGCATTGTAGATGAAGGAGATGGATATATGCCAATGAGATCACTAGCTCTTGACTTAGGTTGATCAATTTTGCCAAAGTTTTCAATGGTTTGGTCTTCAAAGAACACAATATTTGTGCTTCAAATAATTTTCTTATCAATTGGATCCCATAATTATAACTAAACTTATCATGCCCATGATAAAGAAAAATAGACTTTCGTTTTTTGCTATCAAACTTGGACCTCTTATCCCTTGGAATGTGAACAAATTCTCTACAACGTAACACCCTCAAATGATTACAAGCAACAACTTTTCCTGTCCAAAATTTTTTCAGGCACATAACCAAGTAGAGGGTTAACAATTTTATTCATTGCCTCACCCTAAAAGAATCTTGACAACTTAGCATGTGAGAGCATACATCTCATCCTTTCCACAATGGTGTGGTTCATCCACTTGATAATATGTGTAAGTGTCTTATTGACAGTCTTTTGATGTCAAATGCCTTGGCCATGAAAATATTCATCAAATGGTCCAATGTATTCACTACCATTGTCTAACTAAATGCAGTTCATTTTTTTGTCCTATTTCGCTTTCAACCATGGCTTGAAAATGCTTAAATACATCTAGAACTTAATCTTTAGTTTTCAATGTGAAAGTCCAAACTCTCATTAAGTGATCATTAATGAAAGTGACAAAATAAAGTGCACCACCACGTGATCTAACTTTCAGAGGACCAAATTAGGATTGTTCAAGGGTTAAATTGGATCGGTTTTACTTATCAGCTACTACTCAAACTAACAACATCGGGTAGAAAAGAATGTCAGCCGATCTTGATCGACCAGAGAATCAAAACTGATCACTTTGGTGGCCTTTGAATCGGCCAAGAATTGATTGGTAACATTCAATATCAATAGATCCAACACAACAAAAAGCAAAAAGGGTCTTTAAGGAGGAAACGAAGGTTTGGGAGATCAGATGACATGGGAATAAGAGTTTTGAAAGGGAAATTAGATGGGATAGCGGAAAGGGATGAAAGAAAAAAAATGTCATCGCCACTGCTACAATTGAATAGAGAATGAATGAGAGGAAAAGAACTTCAAGGGAGGCAAAGAGATTACATCACCATTGTCACTATCTCACTACCATATCAATGCCACCATTTTTGTCTCAACAATGAGAATGGATAAAAGAGATGAAAATAGGAGTTGGTGAGATACAACTAGTTAGAGAGAGAGAGGGCACTCTAATTACAAGAAATTATAATTTCTGAAGTAAATAACACTCCAACCAAAAAAATATAAATGTGAATATAACTATTTTCAAGAAAACAAAAGTGGAATACAGCTAGGTGAATTGATAAGTTATCCAAGGAGATTACAACATGAATATATGTAATTTGAATATTATATTTTCTGTTGGTTCAGGTGTATACGGGTGGAATATCTCCAAATCTAAGACTTGAACTAGAACTTGAATTTCTACTATTTTGACACCCATTGCTGACCGTTCCTATAGGCGAAACCGACCTTGAGTCATCGGGTTGGGCGGGTATATGTACACCCCTAGACTAGATACATTTGAATGTATAAATTCCAAAATATTATCCTTTCTAGATGGAATATTTGTATTAAAAGAAACTCTTTTTGCTTACTAGCCAAGTAATGAACACAAGTTTTGAGATGTGTACCTTTCAAACTGGGATGAAGCTCTTTATTGAACAAAACTTGCAGCCATTTTTCACCTATGTGCCTAAGCCTCTTATGTCACAATTCAATGAAAACATCATCCTCAAGTGTATTAACAACACCCTTACTATTTCTTCCTCAAATCGAGTAAAGCGTGCAAGTCTTCTTCCCTTGGACACCACTAAAGAACCCTTTTGGAGCTCCTATTATCCATCACCAAAGTGATTATTGTAGCCTTCATCATTAAGTTTCCCAGTACAGATCAAATTGAGGCGAATGTTTGATATATGCCTCACATCTTTAAGAAACTATTTGAACCCCAAATTTGTTTCCAAACAAATTTTACCATTGTAAATTTTGGACAAACCTTCATTTCCCATTCGAACACATCCGAAATCTCTTTGGGTGTAAGAAGTAAAGAAATCAACTTAAGAAGTCACATGAAAAGAAGCACTAGAGTCAACTACCCAATTTCTCTTTTGTCTCATGTAATTGACATAACCATTGTCACAAAACCATAAATTCATTATTGATAGTAATAGCAACTATGTTTACTTGCTTCTTTTCAACACTTTTTCCTCTTTTTTTTTTTTTTTTTTTCTCCTTGTTCTTGAGCTATATTTTCTTACTTCATACGCCCTTTCTCATGGCAATAATGGCATTCTATGTCTTTCTTTGAATGCGAGTTTCCCTTAATTTGTCATGGCTTTGGTTAGAGTTGTGAGGATCCCTCTTTCTTCGCTTTGTCTTCTCACAATAAATGCCTCAGAATGAGAAAAGGCTGTTAATTTCCTTTGTGTCTCTTAATTCAACAAACTACTAATAACTAGACTCATAGAGAAAACACCATTGGGTGCCAAATTACTAATTGTCACAACTAAAGTCTTCGAACTTTCAGGCAAAGAGCTAAAGAGCATGAAAGCTTGCAAGAAACACAATCTTCATCAAAGCAAGCTAGTTAATAATATTCTATTCACCATCTTCCATGCCTTTAGGTTTACCACTCTCAATTTCAATAGGTCCATACAAATATTTGTTGTCACGACCCAAACCCATCCCTAAAAGTTTGGATCATGACCGGCCAGTACTTAGGCTTCAAAACAAAATTTTCATCAAATTTTATCCAATAACAGGGCCTAAACCGAAAGTAAATAAATAACAAAATGTCCATTGAGCAATACTTAAATGCCATGATTCAAAACAAATTGCATCACATATAAATGTCACATACACAGTTCACATATGTACAAGTCCAAGTTATGTAGGTATATACAAAGAGTTGATAACCTAAAAGTTATACATATTAGCAGAATGTCCAAGAAAAGTCATCAATGACTTAACAACATGTAACATAAAAAGTAACCCCATAAAAGGCAAAAGGCTCCACTTTGGGAGGCTCGATAAAACAGGTCTAACAAAAGGCTCCTGGAGCTAACCTAGGGCTGGCCTTTGAGCTGATCACCTACATAAATATACATAAATACGGAGTAAGCAAGGCTCGGTGAATAATAGCAATGTAAGGAGGTTCATGTGAATGAGCATAAGCCTTGGAGAATATAGTTATAAGTCATTTGCTTGTCTTATTCATAAGTTCATTCCAGAACGGTCTCAGGCTCACATAAGACGGAATGGCTTTGGGCCTAACATAATACAGAACAACCTTGGGCACAACATGTCAATAGCTGTTTGGAACATTATAGGGTAGATGGAACATCAACATGTCTCTATCTCCCTCGACCTTCAGCCATGAGTCATAAATATCCTTATAGGGTAGATGGAACATTGGCATGTCTCCAACTCCCTCGGCCTTAGGGCCATGAGTCATAAGCAGTCCACGTCATAACAACCTTAGGCCCATCATTCATAACGGAAGCAAAACAACCTCAGGTCCATTTCATATGCCATTGGTCAATCATTCAAATTCTTCCAATCAAAACACAACTTATATAACGTATGCCATTCACGAGCAAAAATATATAAATCATAATCACAATATGTGTAAATAAGACATATTGTTACACTACTATTACTCACTGTGATGTGGTTGTGCAACGATCCCTTTTGGTACGTGACCTACACATGGCATACAATTTGTAAGTAATTCACTTTTCTTTACCCTTTTTCTCTTTAATCATTTGTCTGGTTCATTTAATTCCTACTCATTTTTAAGCATTTTAGAAGGATCAAATATACACATTAACAGATTCAGAGGGTTAAAAAGAATAAAAGAAGTTGACAGAATTTTTCCCTTCTTGCTGCACGTGTGGAAGTCCCCACCGCACGTGCGGCTCCCCGCACGTGCTTGTATTTCAGATTGCTCAACTTGCCTCCCCTGTTTTCCGCACGTGCAACTATGAGCCCTGCACGTGCGGTTGTGCATCCCACACATGCGGCCATGAGCCCCGCACGTACGGTCCTAGCCTCTGTTTAAGCAATCCGAAACTTCATCAAAATCACACTTCCCAAATACATTTCTAAGGTTTAATACAAGCAAATTTACTTCAACATCATTACATGTGAGCATAATAAACATAAATCTCAAGCTCAATTAGATCATAACTCATTTTATTTGGACATATACAACTCAAATTGCCATATTTCTTTCATTTCTTCATCTTTTCATGGTCTATTAAAACATGTACAAACACATATACATATATGAGTTCAAAGCATGCAAAAACTAAAGATTAGAAGGTAATTCCACTCAAGCTAACTCAAAACAAACTCAAAATGCAAGGATCAACTCTCAATCAAACAAATATAATGAATCTTTATGACTTCCATGGATATTTACTCAAGCAAGATCATTATTTCAAAACCCTAATTTATATGAGTGTAAAACTTCATTTTAAGGCTTGATGCTAATCAATTGAAGAGAGATTTAGGGTATATTAGTTGACTTACACTCACGTTGAACTCTATTCTCTAAATCCCCTTGCAATTTCTTCAATCTTCAAGCTCTTGGTTAATCTCTCTCTCTCTCTCTCTTTTCTCTTCTTTTCTTCTCTAGAAACTCTCCAGGAGATATTTTTTTAGTGTTTGTTGAGGCTAAGTCTTCTAAGGCTCATATAAGTGACTCTTATATCTATCAAGACATAAGTTATGAGTCTAAGTTAAGTTTAATTAAGAATTGAGCCTAAATAATCCCAATTAATTTGTTACGAATCAAATTTTTATGAAACTTCATATGATGTATAGATATACTTTAAGAGAGATAAGTTTGCTCAAAGGTGACTTGTGTAGGAAGAAATAGCTCTCTCTTGTGTGTATAAGCTCTTGGAAAATTTTCGACTCTCAAAACAGAGCCAAGAGCTCGTATTTATATAAATTTGGGCCAAAAAGATCATAAATATCTTCAAAAACAAATAGCTGGCCCATTCCCGCCCAGAACAGTGTTTCTCACCAAAGAGAGCCGGCCAGCTCCCGATGACTACGGCCGGCTCCCATTGTGGGCCTACCGGCCTCCAATGTTTTCCCCAGTTCCTGTGTTTTACACTTAGTGCAAGTTGATACAATGCTCAAAAATGAAATTCTGGGGTACAAATAGTGTAGATACGTAAGGTTTGGGATTGGTTCGAGAGCTCGGACTTAGGCTCCCTTCGTTGAGAATTTGAATCATACACAATACACTTTTCATCATCGAGTGCACCGGACCAAGCGCCGAAGTCTTGTGAACGATAAAAAATGAGGTGTCTATAGTTGCCCCTCTTTGACAGAGCTCGAAGTCATGGAATGACGTGAGTGAATGTCAAAACCCAAAGAGGACCCATTTGACGAGGTCGTAAGACTTGGGCAAGAAAACAAACCAAAATACAAATACCAAAGGTTGAACCCGAAGGTTGCCGACGTATCCCTTTGCGCGTAGTTCTGATGTAAATGATATACAATGTATACATATAATGAAATCATCAAACCACATGCAATGCTTACCACACAAATATCATAAAGGAATGGGGATGCAAATCACACTACGTTTTATATAGAAAAGAAGTGTGGGCACGAGCCGAACGACACCTAACACGGGTTAAGTGCCTACATCCTTAATACTAGCCTCAGCGCAGCATGGATGCTTACAAATAACAAAACCATGTTTTAACGTGAAAGGGGTGAGACCACCTACAAAACTATGTTTTTCGTAGAAAAAGAGAGTATAAGTAATTGGGTGGTATGATATAAGTGAGGAATGATTTCCTGGGGAAAGATAATGATCCTAAATGCCGAATGCAACAAGACAAAGCACGATGCAATAGATGCAATGGATACAGTGAGTAAAGGGCATAGGTTGAACTAAGTCTTACCTAGAAAGGGCATGGACACAAAACAAACCACGTCTGATACAAAAAAGGTGCTGACACCCTCAATACTGGCCTCAGCGTAGCATGGGTACTTACATATAACAGAACCATGTTTCAACGAGGGAAAGGTATGAGCACATGCCAGACTAAGCTTAACATGGAAATGATGTAGGTAATAAAATGGTCCGATGTAATGGATGCGATGGATAATGTAGATGCATGCAATAGAGGTAATAGATCATGAATATGATGTAGCAGCTAGGAAATTGAAGTACCTTACAGGGGTAATTGGCGAGAACTCACCTTACACTACTGGGGAGCTTCCTCTTCTTCGTAGTTTTAAATATTTTTTCCTTCATCTTGCGCTTTGAAACCACAGGTATTACTTTTCTTCCTAGCTATGTTTGTAACTTCCCCTACTCTTCAACAAGGTGATAGACTAGGTTGGTTCAGTATCCAGAATTAAGGCGCATACAAGCTACCTCAACCTATGGGGTTGCCATATAGATTTCAAGCCGAGGATACACCTCTGGGTACTCAAACCAGACTTTAGTCTTAGAAATTCTAAACCTTTGCGTTCTAGGCATCGCCATTCGAACTCTAGTTTCCACCGTCTTAATTGGTCTCCTAGGAACTCACTACAAACATAGCCAGGTGGCTATACCAAACCATCTGAAGCCGTTCGGGCACGACAAACACCGAAGGAATTGTACCTCTAGAGGATTTAAGGTCTTCTAGACCTAGTGAGTGCACAAGATAGTGTGGGTGAGGTGCACAAAATAGTGTGATGCATGGTGCACAAAATAGTGCGATGCATGGTGCACAAAATAGTGCTGTGGGTACACAAAACAGTGCGATGCAGGATGCATAGAAGAGTGCGAGATAGGGTGCACAAAATAGTGTGATACAAAGTGAAGATGTATGAATACACAAAACAGTGGGATGCAAGGTGTACAAAATAGTGCGACATAAGGTGAATGCACAAAATAGTGTGAACTCAAAGTGAATGCACAAAACAGTGTGAACTCAAGGTGAATGCATAAAATAGTGAGAAGTCAAGGTGCATGGTATGTAGAGGGAAATGAACAGTACTCAAAGTAATGCATCATGTATCTTATGAAATGAGTACAAGGCAACTTGCCACAATTTATTTGAAATCAACTTGCCACAACTTATTGAAATGTAATTGAAAAACACTACGGAAGGTAACTCGACGAAACAGGAGCAACTAATCACGCAATTCAAATCACCCAGAATGTATGAGCATGTATGTATAATCCAAAGCACATGTATTAATTAGAGGGAATAATGGCAATCCCAAGAGAGTTTTGAAATGGTCGAAGATAACTTTTGAAAGCTAAATCATATCAGAATCATCATGGGGGTGAGCTCACCTAAATCCAGGAGAAAGTGCCTGATAAATGGCTCTGAGCAGATTGAGAGAAAGGTTAGGTTCATGCCCCTTGTTTAATTGATGACTTGATCAGATGCACTGAAAATTGCCCCTAATGTCCAGTCATTGGCCACCGGTTGGGGTTCATGCCCCTTGTTCAATTGATGACCCGATCAGATGTACTGAAAATTTTCCTTAGTGCCCAGTCATTGGCCACCGTTTTCAACATTATGCAGGCACGTGTGATGGGGATCATCAAATCCTGAAACAGTTGCCAACCAATTAGACTCATGCTCATCTTCTTTCCCGTCTTTCCCAACATGTTGAGAACTTACTCCAGTCCCCTCCAAAGCAAGGATGGATTCCTCATATACACTTTGCAATGATCATGAATGTGATGCCCCTTGTATGGGCACTCTCAGTTTGTTTATGAATTTCACACATGGACTTGTTTTCAAGTTTGGAGCGAACATTCGTGTATGGAATTTTGACCATGCCACTCAGTTAGACTTTGAGCGACAGACATGCTATGGTGACCTGATGAAAAATGCTTTTGAGCGACAGATACGTTATAGTGACTCGATAAAGAGCGCAAACTGAAACAAACACCAGGCACGACACATCATAACTCAAAACTGACCCAAAATCATAAAAAACACTCATAAAAAGACTCAAGGTGACTGATCATTCATAGTGCCCCTAGTATTACTTATGTTCCCTTTAAAACTCAATTTCACAAAACCCGAGTTTTGATTCATTTTTTGCTCAAGTTAGAGATTCAACTGATAAGTTCAGGTATTGAAAATTTCTTCACTTGTTGATTCAAGCTAGTTCTTCCTTACCCAACACAAATATGTGATATGCACAACAGTCGGTGTAGCTCATGGATTGATGCAAAGCTGACGACGTGAATCGGGCAAGATGATTGGGTAGAGATGAATAAGATGGATGTGGCTACGACCGAACTTCAACATGAAGTTGCCTACATATCCCAAGAATGGGAATCAGGTCAACATAGTTCAAGGCTAAGGTTCACTCGGGTTTTGACACTCTTCTTTTACGCTCTAACTTTTGCCATAGTTGCCCCTTCGGGATTTTCAACCTTGCGAGCTCTATTTGTTTGATTTCTCATTTTTCATGCTCTAACTTTTGCCTAGGTCGGGTTTTTGGCCTAGCAAGCCTCTCAAGGATAGCGTTACAACATTTGCAGTGAATTTGATCAATAGTCATCCTTGCCCTAACATGGGAATTGGCTTCACCTTTATTGGAGTTTGGTTCTTCATTCTCTTATGTATGTCTTCTTCTTTTCTTTTGCTTTATTTTTAAAGTTGGTTCTTCTCACAATGTGGTATCTCCTCGCATTAGCTTTCCTAAATTCATAAAAAAGTTCCTTTCCTCACAATTGATTGGATTTCATCCCAATGGATGCCCCTGGCTTGATGGTTGACTTCTTTTCCCTTTTCTTTTTCTTTTTTCTTTTCTTTCTTCTTTCTTTCCCTTTTTTCCCTTCTTTTTTCTTTTTTCTTTTGGTTTCTATTCTTTTTCCTTTCTCTTTTTTTTTTCCTTTTTTTTTTCTTTGGCTTCACTTACCCATTTCTTTTTGAAATAATGAAAACACCAGGGGGAGAAATTTTATGATTATGAGGTCTGAAAGCCGTCTTGTGCTTATTGGTCTAAAAGTCGCCTTGTACTTGCCAAAATGATCGCCTAACAACGAAGAGGATACCCAGGACAATGTAGAATACCACACACAATTTTAAATCTATCTTCGCAAGTTTTGCAAAAGAAACAGCTTGAAATTTTTGAAATCATGAAGGA
The DNA here is from genome assembly GCA_025200525.1 of Camellia lanceoleosa. NCBI lineage: Eukaryota > Viridiplantae > Streptophyta > Magnoliopsida > Ericales > Theaceae > Camellia > Camellia lanceoleosa. The sequence goes on from CM045772.1 coordinate 57,087,692, forward strand.
CTTTGCGCTGATAAGTCAAAATTCACTCAAACCATTTAGGGGATCCTTCTCAACACTCGAGCTTATTAACAGAATCTCATTCAAAAAAACAAATGCAAAGATTTTCTATTTTTAAAAGGTCACACATGCATTACTGTAGGCACAACAAAATGATCAGAAATTTGACTCCCGCTTTCTTATTTACAAAAACGAAGACCTGAGGGTACACGAGAGCGATTCAAAGGAAAAGACTCAACTAACGCAACAACACAAGAAAAGACAATGAAAATAAAATGCACAACCCAACTATTCATAATAACATAACTCAAAACAAAATCAATACCCTTGAGACAAAAGGGGTTTTTGCTCTCCAAGTCTATCTGCGGAATTCAAAAACAACTTCGAGTAGCCCACGGGAGGGTTCAAACTAGCCTTCAATTTAGCAATACTAACATCCACACACAGTAGGATTGATTTCAAACGTTCAAACTGAGTCTCACAAAGTGAGCCTCACAATTACCCTGGTAATCCCCACACATCTCTTTGACCGGGTTGGCTAGGGTCAAAATTGGTTGTTGGCGAACTGTGGATGGGATTTATACTATGGAATGGTCTATTGTCGTCGGGGAGAGGTTTATTGACAACTTTGGGATTTGTAGGTGGGGTGATGACCTTATTGTCAATCAAGTCTTGAATTTCATGGTGAAGGCGAAAACAGTGGTCAGTATGGTGACCATCTTGTTGATGGAATGTACAATATTGGGTAGGGTCATGTCTAGGTGAGAGAGGTCTAGGGAGAGGTTGAGGATTGAGTGATTTGAGATACCTTTCTCCATCAGTACCTTCAAGGCGAGGGTTGGGCTCATATAGAGATGGGTGAAGGTTCGTTTTTGGGAAAAGGAAGCATCAGGTTTAGAAACATTCGTAAATGGGTTGGCAGGTATTGGCTGGGTATTCATGGGCATGGGACGGGAATCAAGATGAGTGTTTCTAGTAAAGTATCCCTTTTCATTGCTTGCCCCCTAATTCAAAATGCTCCCAACCTATGCGATAAAAGTGTCATCCACAGTCTTTGCAACGACTGCAAGCACGTGCTGCTTGTTCAACCCTTTGACCTTTAAAGTTTCAATAGCCCACCGAAGATGTGCATAGGGATCAATACTTTCCTCGGCTTTATTCTTGCCACTTGCTTCAGCTTGACCAAGGGATTAGGTGGCTATATCGAAGCGAGGCCCACTTGTTGTTGATATGTCATCACCCAGACTTGAGAGAGCTTCACGTTGGCCATTTCCAATTGCAGCTCGCCCCAAGATTAGGGAGCTTTTTGATGAGATCGAAACCCCAAATGTTAAATCTGCCACCTTTCCTTGAAGGTTTTCAATCATTCTCAACATCTCGAAGAAGCAGTGTTCACCGGTACATGCTTTTGGTGTGTTCGAACCGGGGTGGGTGTATCCATCATGCGCAAATTGGTACTTTGAACAATGAACACCTCTAGCGTGGGCAGATGGGATAAAATGATATCTGTACTGGGGTCGAAGGAAAGAGGTAGTGTACAAATGAGGTTAAGGTGAGAATAATGTACTTGGTCATGGATGGGAAGTGGGTTAGTGGTAACATTGGGTTCTTGAGGTGGAGCTATTGTCTGGTTGTTTATAAGATTCTGAATCTCATGAAGAAGGCGGTAGCAATGATCGGTGCCATGACCGCACTGCTGATGGTACGCACAATATTTGGTGGGGTTATGTCTAGTAGGGAGTAGGTCAGGAAGAGTTTGGGGATAAAGGGGTTTGAGATACCCTCTTTCTATCAGGAACTTTAGTGGGTTAGTTAGGCTCATATGGAAGGGGGTGAAAGCCTGCCTTGAGCTCGGGCTGGGCCGGCTATTTGTAGGTTGGTATCGGCGAAAGGGTTGGCAGTTTTGGAAGTGGCGACAGTATTGACTTCAGTGGGTTTGGGAATATTGCTACTGCTTGCATTGGTACTCCTAGAAAACACCCTCCTTGTTGGTGCGCTTGCTCTAGGAATAATCCCTCTGTTGAATACACTCTCAATCTGAATCCCTAACTCATGCAAAATTTTGAAAGTGAACAGTGGAGCGACTATTAACTTTTGTAACATATCTGGCTCAAGGGTCTGCACCACTATTCACACTTGGTCCCTCTCAGAAGGTCGATCTGTCATTTGTGCTGCTTTTGCTCTCCACCTTGCAACAAATTCCATAAACGGTTCTTCAATATTTTAGTGGGTTGCTTCAAGCTCTTGGGTGGTTATTTCAATTTGGGTATTGTAAGAATACTGATTAACAAATACCTCAGCCAAATCTTCCCAGTTCTGCTTCACTTTATCCTCTAACTTGGCGTACCAAATGGCTGCTATAACTAACAAGGTTCTTTCATACAGAGAGAGTTTCTGATGCTTAGTTAGACTCATTGGTTTCAGGATGTCAAAGAAAAGCCAAATATGTACCATAGGATCACCAGACCCGTCGAAACAGTCAATGTGTGGCATTTTGAATCTGTCTGGAAGCCTTATGGTAGCCTCAGTGTACCCATCCTCAATGTCAGGAATGAAGCTAATTCCCTGTGCCTTTTTGAATTGCTTCTCAAGGTTAGTAATTTTTAACAAGGTCGGGTCGAGATCATTAATATCAAGGGGAAAAAGCCCCTCATTAGGCTACACCAAGGGTCTGAAAACCTGAGCCTGAGCCAACTCTTCTCGAGGATTTGGTCCTTGCAAATCTTTAGCTGGTGGAGGTGGGTCAAAGTTCGGCTGGGGGTCCAAGGCTAGATGTGTGGTAGATGCCCTAGATAGGCGTTGCATTTCAATAATGGTCTCATCTCCCATGGCAATTCCCTGGTTTAAGGTTGTTATCATGGCCACAACTTCTTCTGGACTCTGTGCCATCATGGATCTACCAAGTTGGCAATCAAGAAAATGGATGGGTGTAAGCTGAGAGCTGAATAACAAGGCTTTTGACCTGGTTTATACTTGATGTATTTGAACTGGATTAGTCTAGACGATTTTGACTGGATGGGGCTTTTTTAGAATGGGCCTTTTGGTATTGGATAGATCTTTTATGAGTTAGTCGTTGGGGATCAGATGGACTGGGCCTTTGCTGAGTGGGTTTTTTTTGGGATTGGATGGACTGTGATGGGTTAAGACTTTCCGGGTCGAATTAGGTTTGGCCTTTGCTAAGTTGGGTATTGCTCTTTCTTTGGTTCAGACAAACCTAGCATTAAAACCCCATCAGATCAGGATACCGAGTATGCCAGTCAAAGCAAAGCAAGATACATTTTTTTTGGCCTTGGTTCTGGTTTTGATATTTTTACACCATATCAAACACAAACCCCTGGATTTTGACCCAAATTCTGATTTTGATATAACCCTCAAGTTTAAAAGGGATCCCCTCAATATTAAGACTCTTCGCGGATTGCATCATACTTTCTCAAAGAGTTCACATTTGCACAAAAACATTCAAAACACCCCTATAAGAGGTTAGGGTTTCCCTTTCCTAACTTTTGGAGTGATCTACAACTTTACTATTCAAACAAGCAGTATCACATCATCCTGCATATGAGAGAGTATCTTGTCCTAATTTAGAACAGTCACTAGAATTTTACTATATGCAGCTAGGCTAATTGGTCTAAAAGGGGTACCTCGGCAAGATTACCTAATATACCTTCCACACCTAACACCGAGAAGTGAAAGGAGGATCAAGCGGTATAACGGAAGCCTAGATCCGAGGGTTGTGTTCCTAACATGGCAAAGCTCACAACCAGTCAGCCTTTTGGTATGCTTATGGGCAAGCCTCCAGCAAACCATCCAGGAATAACAGACGGCAAACACAGTGACTTAAAGAACCAATGCAAATGCAATGCAAAGAACATATAAGTGTAGATAAAATTTCACATCATGAAATTTGAGTCAAGTTCTCTAATCTCCCTAGCAGAGTCGCCAGAAACTGTCGCTTGCTTTTCGTGCTCCTTTTGGATACAACTAGCCTTATAGTTCGGACTCTCATGGTTCTGAATCTGATTTTACAAGTGCAATGTGAAATAGTGAAAACACAAAAAGAGTCCAAATTCGGCAGTTCTTTTTGGAAAATCGATGTTTGAATCAAATGTCAAAAATGGATTGCTTTGCTAGATTTTAGAGTTGCCACCTAAATATTTTGAAAAATTTAAGAAACCTAAGACTCGTGCCAAAGGCCACTTATCCGTCATTACCAAATTGTCTTGTCTCGGGAACTTAGGTATGAGAGGGGAAGGTCATGAATTGAGCACCCCTCTCACCTGATCAAAGATCGGCCTCTACTAATCATGATGTGATTTTTATTTACTTTATATGCTCTTGTTCCGATTTATTAGCTAATATTATTGCGTGATGCACACAAGTATAGACTAATTTGCAAAAGTTTGAACATTTGATTTCATGTTTGCTTGAAAATTGGTTTGAATACGCGTCACTGGAAAAAGGTGAGTTTGTATGTACATTTAATCAATTTATCCCAATTTAAGCAATTAGCCTTCATTTACAAGCATTCAAATAATTATATTACTTAAGCAATTAGCCTCATGGTATTATGTTTTGGCATGACAACAATCACACTTATGCGATATGCTAAAGCGATAAGTGCTCACCTAGTACTCCAAGGCAAGCCAAAAAGAAAGAAATAGTTAGGAAAAAAAATGCATGATCCTAATGATACAAAATGACTAATGCAACACATGCAAAAATGTTATTACTTGACTCAGTTGTCTAATATATCATGTAAATCACTTTGATAGCATGCTATGGCACACGTATTTAAGGAAGTAATAAATGATTATGCCGTTAGAATGATGAATTAAACCTAATGCATGCAAGACAATTGGATGTAAATCATGGAAAATGCTAAAAGAAATGTGATGTTCTATTCTATCCATCATAAGCAATGAAATAAAAGGGAGAAAGAAGTGGGGTTGGAAGACATACATATTATTACATATTTTTCTCTCATGCAAGAGGGTCTGAATGAGTGTCCGAGTGTCTGAATTAACTAGCTATTACAAATTTAAATTAATAAATTAAATAACTAACTAGCTAAGTTATTACAACAAGAATGATAATGAGAAACAATGACAATTCTTACAACACAACTTAACTAATTGTAGCAATAAAATGACAATAATAATGACAATGACAATAACAATTACAATGATATTACAAGAATAATATTAATTAATTACAACAATGAACAATCAACGAGGCACAATGACCGTATGCACAGGGTCCAGAAGCTATACTGTCTGCCCAAATTGCTCTACCTCACCCTCAACCACTGCCCTTTGTTTCTGCCAACAACTTACTGCTTACCACACATTTCAAGCCGGCCGGCCCCAAATGAGTGTTCTGCCAGCACCAAAGAGAGTCAGCCGGCCCCCTAATTTTGTGCCAAAATTGTTTTTGTGCTTTGGGGTGAGAATAGTGCAAACAGAGCCTTTCTAGGCCCTATTTGTCCCTTCTGCTTTTCTCTGTTATGGGAAACTCAAGAAAAGAATGAAGCCGTTTCCAAAACCATCAATGAGCAAGTTGGTTGCTTGATGACTTCGGATATGATTTTGGACAAAAATCAATAAATGCAATGAATAACAACCACCCCTCCCTCCTATCATGGAGTGAGCTCAAGGAGGGAGGTAGAGACACTTCAAGGTTCATCAAAACATCATAAGTTGACATACGACGACCCTTGACACGATGGACTCAGCATAACATCTGGCCGAACCCAAGCAATATAACTCATGTTCTTTATGTTGGTTAGTTCATTTTAAGCCAATTTCATTAGTCTTTGCCATTCTTTAATCCATTTGTCCAAGGCGATGATTACGTCCACTAAAGATTACGTCCACAAAATGAGAAGCATGTCAAACGGGAAGTGATTCTCAACGTGAAAGAGAGACCATGCCGTTGACGATGAACCTCCGTAGAGATTAAGCCATTAAGTATAGATCTCTAGCTTATGTTTTGAATAACCATAAACTGGTTGAGATAACTCTCAAACAAAAGAAATGGATGGTAAGTTGCTTATTAAAATGAGGCTCTTAACATAGAAATCAAATAAAGAAAAGCTAAGAACAACATACAACAAGCTATATATGAGAACTCATGATACAACAAACGAACTAATCAAAGCTTGAACCAATTAAATAACCTAGGACAGCCCTAAAACAACCCCTAATAGGTGAAAAATAGTAGCTCAAAGTGCATGAAAAGAGCCCAAAAAGCTAAACAACAAGCACAGAAAATAAGGCTAGTAAGTAAGAATAAGGAAGGGTGGCTAACCCCTCCACATTTGAAACCTTAAAGCATGATTTTTAGCATCTTTTAAACTTTGAAAATCAATTTGGAAACCAAAGAAAAGGGTGTAAAACAAGGGTTTGAACTATAGGTGAAGGTGCAAGAAAGAGTGTTAACTCTCTCTACCCTTTGGTATCTATCCAAACCCAAGATCAGACACTTGAAATAGGCTCAAGACAATATAAAAACACAAGAAATAGATAGCAAGAGACATCAAAGAGAGCAAGAGAAGAGGTAGTAAACTTATACCTCTCAAAGAAGGTAAGCACTTGTTTGTAGCACAAACTTGGTTCAAGCACTCTCAAGCTTGAATTGTGATTCACAAAGCTCAACCAAGGTTCTAAGGTTATGATCTAAGGTGGTAGATGATGTATAGATATACTTCAAGAGAGATAGGTTTGCTCAAAGGTGACTTGTGTAGGAAGAATGAGCTCTCTTTTGTGTGTATAGGCTCTTGTAAAATTTTCAACCCTCAAAACAGAGCCAAGAGCTCATATTTATAGAATTTGGGCCAAAAAGATCATAAATATCTTCAAAAATGGACAGCTAGCCCATTCCCACCTAGAATAGTCTTTTTCTCTCTAAAGATCATAAATATCTTCAAAAATGGACAGCTGGCCCATTCCCGCCCAGAACAGTGTTTCTCGCCAAAGAGAGTCAGCCAGCTCCCAATGGCTATGGCCAGCTCCCAATGGCTACGGCCAGCTCTCACTGTGGGTCGGTCGGCCTCCAATGTTTTCCCCTGTTCTTCTGTTTTATACTCAATACAGGTTGATACAATGCTCAAAAATGAAATTCTGGGGTACAAATAGTGTAAATGCGTAAGGTTTGGGATTGGTTCAAGAGCTCAGACTTAGGCTCCCTTCGTTGAGAATTCGAATCATACACAATACACTTTTCATCATCGAGTCTTGGGACCAAGCCAAGTCTTATTGAGACATCAAAAATGGGGTGTCTACATCGGGTTATTACATTTGCAATACAAGAGATCCCCCATTTAGTTTTCCAAACCACCCAATTGCTTATGTGGGGGCATAATTTGTAAGTTATCCACATGGCCTGGTTTTTAGGTGATGTGCCACATGGGTAATTGTGATTGGCTGAGGTGTGATTTGAATCTGATCACGCCAAATTCTAAGATATTCGGAGAAGCACCCTAAGTCCATGATGAAGATAGATTCCTAAGGTTGGATAAGTGTGGACTCTCTACAGAGCTTAATCCCAATCTAACTGGAATAAAGGAATCTTGATAAGTGTTATTCCTAAGAGGAATAAGAGTCCAATTGAAGTGTGACTTCAAGGATGAGGAAGGCATATGTTACTATATAAATAGAGGCACCCTTACGGGTCAAAGATACATTTGTTCTTGTGAGTTAATTACTGTTTGATTATCTTTGAGAGATATTGTTATTGACTTGATTGTCGGAGTGCCCTCCCTGCTGGTAGCAACCGGTCTAGGTGTTCTATTCATTTTTGTAGATTGTGGATTTCATCTAGTGCACGTGCTCTTCGGTTTCGTTCCTTGAATCTCGAAAGAAGATTCTTTTTGGTAGTGTGATCATATTTTTACGCACATAGCTTCCATTGAAGATAATCTTCCATGATTTACACAGAGAAAAACCCAAACCAAATATAAGTTTTGATACCAATTGTTGCAAAAATAGATGATTTTTTCACATCAATTGAAGAAAATAACAATATGCAAAAATAAATCAACCAAATACAATGAGAATTTTTACATTGTTCCCTCAAAGTGAGGTATATCCACATGACCAAGTTTTGATTCCACTATCACCAAATTACTTACAAATTGTGTCTATATTTTTTCTAAGAACTTTTGTGTCAATGAGTCCATGTCTATGCCCATACTTCTTAGGAGAACAGACTATGTTCTTAGTTTTATTGCCCAACTTTTTGAGGATGACTTTTGTGATAATCCCACCACGTAACATACTTATATTTATTTAATTTTGAATTGTGAATATGTGCTTTGTGTTTAATTTGTGTGTATCTATCTGGTTTGAGAATTATTTGTTATGATTTCTATTCTGAATTTGAAATTGGAAGCCTTAATGACTTTAGAAACTGAAATTGATGAGTTTAATTAGGTTGTCATAATTTTTAGAGTTTTTTGGGAAGTTTGATTAAAATTTGATTCAGTTTAGTAAATTAAGTTTTGTTTAAGTAAACTTAAGTCCTAATTAATTAGCTTAATCCTTAATTAGCATCCTAAGCTAATCACATGTATATATATGAGTTATGAAGGGGAGAATTATATTTTTGTGCTCAAAAATTCTGCAGGAAGAATGAGAGTGAGTTCATTTTTAGAGAGAAAGGGATTGAGAGCTTGAAGATTTTGCTAAGAGATTGAAGGTTTAAGAATTGGAAATCAAGATTGTGCAAGATTAAGTTTAATTCAAGGCTCTAAGTATGGAATTCAACCTTAATTCATGAAGATAACTTTCCTAATAAATGAATTCAAGTAGAATATGAGATTAATCACAAGAAAATAGCTTAAAGATGATGAATTTGAAGTTTGACATACATGCATGCATCAATATGTAGAGATTCATCATTTTGATCATGATTTTTGCTATCGATGTTGAATTTAGGAGTTGTATCTTACATGCATCCATGATTCAAAGAGATTTGAAGGTCAATTTCATGATTTGAGAGTTATGGAAAAGAGTTTGTACATAATTTATACATGCATGAAGATTTGAGTTTCAATTTTTAAGAATTCATGAAGTTTTGAGCTAAGGGTTTGGAATTGGTCTATGTTCATGTTTTTGGAAGTGTATTTATGGTTTAGAACATGTCATGCAAGGTTTTACACTTTGGACTTATGTTTTGAAGCTCAAAATTTTTTTTGAAAATCCAAAATTCGACCGCATCGCTCGAGCGATGAAGTTACCACTCGAGCGCACATTGCGAGCATCTAGTATTTTGACAGAGTTTTGCAGATCACTCGAGTGACCAAACGACCGCTCGAGCAACCTTAGTTTATACACTTTGCTTGAGCAACCATCAAGATAGATTTTCAGCATCTAGTACTTTTGCAGACCGTGTAGTTTGCTCGAACGACCAATTGTGCGCTCGAGCGAACTGCTCTACTCCAACATATTTTTGAAAGTCACATTCTGTTCATATTTGAATTCTCATTTCTTTCCAAACATCCATAGGCATGAATTAAGTCTCGTAAATGACTTAATAAGTTAGAATTAGAATTAAAAGAATTGATTAAGAAAAGAAGGATGCAATTAAACTATGTGTTTGTTTCAATGTGTGTATATGTTTATGTGTTGTGTAGGTTGATCCACAGAGACGTGACAACAATCTGATCGCTATGAGTAATATCTTAGCAAAGATATTTTCGTATAATCTATTTTCTAAATGTTTCATTGTGGTAAACTTTTCTGGATTTATGATTTTGTGAATGTGAATGAGCTTTCTATCTATCCAATCAACATGATATTTGTAAATGTGATTGACGATGTATGAATGTATATGATGGACCCAAGGTCGTTCTGTGTATCTGATAAAATGGACCCAAGGTTGTTCTAAATATCTAATATGTCTGAGATACCTGTTATATGTTTGACCAAATGGTCATTGTAATAATATGATATAGCTGTAATCAATTGGGCCTAAGATCGTTCTGTCAAGCTATGATTTGCTCTGTTCCTTTCTATACATCTGTTATATGTTGGACCCGAGGTCGTTCTGTCATGTATTGGACCTGAGGTCATTCTGTTATGCTTTGAACCTGATATAAAAATGAATGTCTAAGTATTGAAACTCATTCATGTAATCCATTTACTTTGATATTATTCACTGGGCTTATATATAGGTGAGGAGCGGGATTACCTGCCCTAGAGATGCAAGAAGATTACCCAAATTTTGTGATGTTAACCATGAAGTGCCTCTTGGATGAGGCTTTGTCTCCCTTTTGTTTTTGTTGGTCATGTTTGACCATCTTTTGTTTACAACAACATTGAGTTTTGTATATCTATGACTTGCACTTATGTATGCCTTTTGGATATGTAACCATGTATGAACGGATGTATTTTGGATTTGGATTATTAACTTACAAGTTTTCCGATATTCCATATATGCATAGCTCATTGGACAATTGTTATTATATTATTATATGCTTCCGTTTCTAGCCCCGTATTGTTAATTATACTTTGAATTTTTGTTTGAGACTGTAGGTAATCTCCTGATTATTGGTCGGTTATGATCCAAACAGCTAAGGGCGGGTTCGGGTCGTGACAACTTTCGAAAATATTTAGAACTTTGCAGGCTTGTGTTCTGTTACAATGTTGATCTTTTCAACAAAGATACTCATTGGGAATTTGTGCAGAAATAAAATAAAATGGAAGCAAAAATAAAATAAAATGGTCATAGAAAATAAGACTGTAAAATTTACGGGGTTTGGCAAAAAAATGCCATCCATGGGTGAGTGAGAGCAATCACCTACCCATAGAAAAATTACAATGGTGAGATAAATAAATACACTCCACGGTTTTTTCACCACACCCCCTACTTGTTACTGGTCTCAATCTTTCACTCCTCACAAGGACACACACAGTTAGCACTCACAAGAAAACAACCCATTGTTGCTTCACCTATACAACTCATTATTATCTCCCTTCTTAACTTTTTTACTCCCACCGTGTTTGTATATATCATTCACACTATTTGTCCACATGTACCCATTAGACACCTTTAGTGTGTTATCACAGTACACATAACGTCACTCAATATATATAGATATATCATGTAACCGGTGGCTACAACTAGAGAAGCTAAAGTAGTATATTTGACAGGCAAAAAGCCTTTGCTTTGCTCTTATAGTCTTCGGCTCTCTTTCATCTTCCTTTATATGCTCTTCTCTTTTCTTTCCTTTCTCTTTCTAAGCAGGGGTTGGAAGCTACTCTTGCACATTTGCTCAGCGAAAGAAGCCTCGAAGGGGGCATCTTGGGTTACTGGAGAGTCATCAGACTGCTCGGTGACCGAAAGAAAACCCGAAACAGCTGGTTCTGACCTTGAGGTCTATTTCCCAAAAGTAATCCACGTGACCCTTCCCCAATCTATACAAGGAGAGCAGAAGATAACGAAAGAGGCATCTACCTTGGTAAGAAGATATCCCGATGGATGGAAGACTATAAAACCAATTACTTATCTAGAATCTAGAATCAAGGGCTCCCTTCTCTTCTGCGGAGTCATATACTTGACTTTATATAAACTTCCCCAGTTGAGAGGAAGCTAGTTCAATAGAAGCTGGATTTCTACGTGAAAGCTCAGTTTAGCCAAGCCTTGACTTGAAAGCAGTCCAATACTAGCAGATGAAAGAGACTGTCTTCTCGTCTTCATCTGCATTGGAAAAGAACGGAGTGATTAGTTTCTTTTTTTCCTGGATGAGAATGCCCATCTCAAAAGGCTATGCACCTTGATCATCCTAGGCTGAGAAATGCACTTCAAAAGCTGCCTGTTGCAAGGAGGAATTGGCCGGGATTCCTTAGTTGCGACTCCTTACTCATTCCCTTTTTTAGAATCTCATTTCTTGTCTGATCCTCTTCAAGATCGTCTGAACTGTACTTCAAGATCATCTGAACTGTACACGATACCTCTTCCTGGTCGAATTCAAGGATTCCAATCAGCTCAAGGATTAGAATTAGTTCAACACGGCAGTCCATGCGAGGCCAGATTTTCAAAGAGGGTCATCTCCGGCTAGCGCCTCAATTTCAAGATTGATTAAATGGGCAATTTCCTATAAGAAAATAGGACATCTTGAGTTTCAAGCGGATCATGTAAACCACCCTTCTAATCAGAAGCACATGCCTAAAAAGGGCCTAGAACACTCATTTTAAGCAACTCTTTGGAGGAGGGTTGGTGGCGACACAGCGGCTCTTGGTCAATACCACCGTCACCACACCATACCAAATTTAACAAAACAAAACATGAGAGAACTCATTCTCTTTTCTCGTTTATTTATCCAAACAAAATATAATTTCTTAAAAATAAAAATAAAAATAAAAATAAAACACAATCTTTTGTCTGTCAACTTTAAGTAACCTTTTATTCTCTTTCTCCTCGTTTTTCCCCGTGGATGAGCCAACTCACTCTCAAGTCTCAATTATCATCCATCATTCAGTTTTTCACTTTCAAACAAAAGAGATGCCAAAACATCATATGGCACGCATATATACGGAGGGATGGGAGTAGACACACAAAAAGCTGAAAGCATAGACATTTATTTCTGTATGGTTTATGCTGATACATTGGGAAAGCAAAAAATGGCACAACTTGCCGAGAAAATCCTAGGCTGGCTAATCAACACAAGGTCCTTTGTGGCTGATTTGGTGGTGGCTCTTTCTTTGGACATAACACACAACCTTAACAATAAAGATCGAAAATACAAGAGAAATGAGAGAGGGCAAGTTCATCTGAGAAGATGAACTAAAATTAAATAAAAATTAATGGCTAAAATTAATAATAATAATATAAATAAAAGAACACCCATTCAGTGACTCGACCGTACTGCAAGAAATATTCTCATCCCATTCTGGAACAGCACCAAGCAAATGCAGAAACATTTGGGACTCCCTTGATGATAAAAAAACACAATGCATTAAAAAAATTATACAATTCAACCTGCTCAATCGATGGAATCTCCCCTAAAGCTACACAAAGAGAATGAGAAGAACCCCATATTCCAAAATGGGGTTTTCAAGCTGTCTCAATTTCTACCCTGAAAATATCAAAAAAAAAACATCAAATCTCCATTCCTTCTGCTCTCACAAACATCCTGAAATTGTAATCCCAAAAACTAGATAAGATTTGCCCGCTTTAGGAACCTGATTGTTCTGCGATAATAAGGCCATATTGATTCCACAAAATCCAGGTACTTTTCAGCCGCCCACAGTTCCAAATCTTTTCTCTTTGTTTTTGACAACTCTTTGTAGTCTAAGTTTTTAATTACCATCACATGTTTCCATAAATGATTGTATATTCCACGACCAATGTAATTATATGCCACTGCATAGTAGGTGGGCAAGTTGTTTACTAGTTTAACTGTCTGCTTGAAGCTGAAAACATAGAGCGCACAAAAGCCATGAAGTATCTTAATATAGAGAGCAACAACCAATGGCCCACAAACCCACAAAGGGGTCAACTCCTTCGAAACTTCAGCTCCATAAGCAACATTAACTGCCAGGTACAAAGGGATGCTGCAAATATGGGCACAACAATCAGAAGCTAAAAAACTATGTCGTGTGAACGTGTGGTGGGTATATCATCACATTCAAGAAAGATAATATAGCATATGTTAATAACAATACAAACAATGACATAGTAGTACCTCTGACTTAAAAAATTACGATGTGAGGATTGTTGACAATCCACAAAACTCAGATTAAAATGGAAACATATTTTTGGTAAACCTGTTTTCCTCAAAAAACTAGTAATTTAAAAATTTCCAAAATTGTGTTAAATTAACAGGACACAGATTTGATTGCAACAAGCAGTTAAAGTAGAATCAACATTCCACTGAGTAAAACTAATAGTGTGTTCCACTAGGTTATCAATAGGTAGGAGTAATTTGTTCTCTCTAAAACTAGTAATACATTATCTCTTATTCCCAAACATTCAGAAAATAGAAGGTGGGGCCATTCTGGTCAGAAGAGTATCAGAAAAGCTTGACTCGAGCAAATAACAGACAAACATTCAGTCAAACAGTGGGAAATGGTGTTTGATCTCTCTTTTTTTCTTTCAATCTTTGTAACAAGAAAGTCTTCCCAACAACAACAAAGATGAACAAGAACTTGAACTTTAAAAAAAAAAAAAAAAAAATGGAGAGAGAGAGAGAGAGAGGTTTAAACTGTTATACTTACAATATTAATAATGGTATCTTTACTGTCGCATCTAGACCCCAAAAATAGCACCAAACTGCCTTTAGAATCTCACCTCTTTCTTTCTTTTGCACCCCATTCCGCATAACTGAAATTTTCCCCGAGTCTGGTCCATCCAAAGTTTCATCCACTACTTGATTTGAGGGTTGTGTGCACAATAGTGTCAGCCAATTCTTGAACAACTTCTGTATAGCCACAGATCCTGCTATTGTCTCATCTGCTTCAGAAGCATAGGAAAGCGGAGCATCCTGCAACTCTTGAGATTCTGTGAAGGTTTCTTCACTCCCCTGTACATAAGAAAGCTTGACAGAATTCTTGGCAGACTTCGATCCACTTACTCTGCTTCCTGATTCATCATTTTGGGCACGGCCTTTAAACAATGAAATTCTCAAAGATTTTGCCTTTGGTCCATGGAGAAGAGTAGCTCCAACGCTGTGGAAACAAATTAACTAATTTGTTCACGATATAAGAACATAAAGAAAGAACTTTCATGACCACTGAAATGTACAACTTTTCATCTGACGATACTCAAGAAACAATTGAATGTCCCCATGAAATAAGAATGGGTCCAATCAGTCCTCCACAACACTAGAAAGCACCACAACCTTTGAATGAGTCATGAAGACACAAATATCAAGTGACTCAAAAAGTTAATGAATTCGTTTATTAAAAAAATGCTGTTATCAGCAAACATCATAAGCAATGTCCTTTTCTGAAAATCCTAAAAATAACCACTTCATGTGGAATACACCCAGTGACAAAAACAAATGTCTTATATTCAGGACATAAAGAAATAAAATTTTCCCATCCGCCACAGAAATATTCCCTAAATAATGTCACATGGTTTAGAGTATACAAAACTAAAATTTATCAGTATCAAGAAGCCAATGTAAAGTCACAAACTGATTGCAGGTAAAACTGATAGGAAAACACTCCAGTACTACTACAGCAAAGTTTACTTGGTTTGGTTACAGTCAGTAGTATATTTGGCCAATATGCATTTACTATTCTAAAGACTAGATCTGGCTTCAATCATTAAGAGTAAGCATAAATGAAATATGCAAGAGTAAAACTGCAAATTTAATAAATGATTCCAACATATGCCCACCCTTATATACAACCAGTGATTATTTTGAAATCTCTCTTTTTTCAAATGTTCCTTTATCTTTTTTCTCTAAGTAAAAGTATTTTAATAAAAGCAACATAATGCGAAAGTAACTCTTTAAAGTTTTCCTAAACTTATTCCTTTGCAAGTTTGCAACTGATGAGTGTGGGTGAAGTGTGTGCAGAGGTAGTTGGTCGTTGACCTCTGGAAAGATGGCGGGCACTTCAATGATTTGAGATCACCAGAGGTGGAGAGGAGGAGGCCAAGGCAAAATTGGAGAGGGAGAGATTGGCAGTGATGGACCTTGAACACTAATGTTTAAGTGTATTCAAGTGTGAGTATGAGTGTCTAAGTGTAGGACTTGTGTGTTGTGAATCTGTGTTGTAGTGTTGGAGTCGTGATTGTGTCTGCCTACTGCATATACGATATGTTATATAGCCTCCCGGTGTATTGGAGCACAGGCAACTTGTTGGACAGGTGGCTCGTTCTTCCAAACTCTGCCAAAAGTGATATAAGCCCTACTACCATTTGTGGTTTGATGGCAGGCGGGAGAGCAACATATTATATATACATCACGTGGTGTGAGTGTAAGGTCGATATTGTCTCTTCTCCAAGCCTAATCAAGATGGAGTTGACTTAGCAAGAAGACAACCATCTTGACAATCCCATGACCTCAGCCGATAGTCCAGGATCCTCTGATGATACCAAGTGGTGAAGCATGGGTCCTGCTTCTAACCTAGGCAATCAAGTAGGTGAATGGGCCAAGAGCCTATCTCAATGTTTAGGAGAACCACGGGCTCACTCTTATCAATCCAAGTCCAATGTATGTAAGTAGGCCAAGGGCTTGATTATATTGTTGTTTGGGCTTGGAGCGAGGTATGAAGAACTATGGGCTTGCGGGAGTCACGGTGTTGCTTGTTAAAAGCCTCTTCATACTTGGGCTTATGTGCATACTCTCGCTTAGGTTAAGCATGTATTAAGGTTTTGCATAGTACCTTATCAATCTGCCAGGCAGCGTGTTGGTAACATAGCGCCCGAAGGGGTCACCATGTATTGGGCATGTGATACATCTACGTGGTGCCTTATTGATTTGCCATGCAGGCGGGGCATTAATGATGTGGCTAGAACCCATAAGGCTTGTCACGTATCGGGCATAATACAAATACCCACAATAATGCCCCCTCTACAAATGCTCTTATGAGAATATTTATGCATGATTATGCTAAAATTTTGAAAATATTAGCTAATGCAAATAATGTATTCAGATAGAGTCTAAAATTAGACTTTGGATACAGTGGAGATTTTTAATTACTCAAGGAGAATTTACATTTCTAATTTCATCCGACCCAAGCTAGTCGGACGAAGATATGGGCCTGTTGGGCAGTGACTCGATTTTGCGAGGTCTCTACCATTTTATAGCAGATTTCAACTTCATTCCACAGGCACCATATCCCACCCATCACCCTTTCCATGCCACTAGGAGGTGGGTCCATGGCCTTGGTATTGGGATGACCTATGATTTGACTCGTGAACTAGGCCTCGCTTGCTTCTTCTTCTTCTTCTTCTTCTTCTTCTTCTTCTTTTTTTTGTGATGATGACAGGATGGAAGCGTTCGAAAGAATGTAGGTGCATGGAGTGCTAGAGGAAGGCTAGGGTGGGCGGCACCTTCAGTGTTGAAAAAGAGGATGGTGAGCGGAGTGTTGTGGGGAGTGCTTGACGGAGCATTGCAGGGAGCGCTTCCTTCCTCCAAGTTAAGGCTTGCAAAGTCTTCCATGTCCCATTCAAGTCCCAAATCTTCATTTGGGTTTTCTAAAAGGAGCTAGTATGATGGAAACGTGGTAGTCCAAATCCCTAGGTGTCGGTCTTTGCAAGAGGATGTTGATTCGAATCCTCTTGAAATGTGGGATCAACACCTACATTGCCTGCTAGGAACCAAGTGTAGAATGGTGGTATCATGTGGAGGTCAAGGTTGTTAACTCCTACCATTCTCTTATTTTGCCTCGAAGTTTTTTAGGCACCTCTAAGACCATATATAGAGATGTTAGGTGCTAGACCAAAGGGGATTCGAAGAGCAGGCCTTAGAATTGCCATGGAGGCATGGCGAGTATTCTTCAAAAAAACTTACAAACTGGCCGACGGTGAGTTGGATTGGAACTCAAAGCTCTGGAGTTTGAAGCTCTGGCATTTGGAGCTCTGTTGCTCGCTGGCCGCCAAACGGTGTTATCTCAGTGTCCTTGTCCTTCGAAAACTATTATTTAAGAAAATAGTTTGTTGATGGAGTAAGAATTTACTTGAGTTTGTGGTTGCTATGTGTTTTGCATTGGTGCTTTGCTTTCTTATAAAAAACTTGCATCGGGAATGAGGAGATGAATTCAATGGCTTTTGCCGGTTTGCTAGATAAGTTGGAAAGGAGCAATTTCTACAATAGGACTGCTCAACTTCACCGGCTTTGTTACCTTTCTTCATTTTTGTGATAGTTAGCTCTGCCATAAACCTTAGTTAAGTTGTTCTTTGCCCAGTTGTCAAGTCAGAGAGATTCCCTCTCGTGAAGTTTTGAATTGCGTTGTCCGTAACTTGTTGGTGCAATCAACTAGCGCAAGATATGGCGGGCATTATCTTGGTGTTTAAATTGCTCCTGGCTTAGCTTCTGGCTTTCCTCAATGCATCCATTCCGCTGGGACTTTGAATCCTCTCTTTTTTTCTTTTTTTCTTTTTTTAGGAATCAAGTAGGTTCTTCTGGCTTCTGTAAAATTTCATATTCTAATGCAGAATATTTGTATTTTTTAGGGGGAACTACAGGCAGATGGGAGAAGAGGGAAAAATTACCTACACATGAAGGGTGCAAGTGTGCTTGTGGTGGGGATGCAAATGAAAGGCTGTGGGGTGCAAGTGTCACCTGCACCCATCCACGTGTGGATTATTTTTTTCCCCTTCTCCCACCTGGTTATAGTTCTCCCTATTTTTTATATTTTAAAATCCCTTTGGTATGTACGATTTTTTTTTTTTTTTTTTTTTTTTTTTTTTGTGTGTGTGTGTGTGTGTGTGTGTGCCCACAAACCTAACTCTTTTGTCTTCTGTAAGATTTCATATTCTGATGCAGAATAATTGTAATTTTTGTATTGCCCTGTTTCAAAACACTCTGTCCCTTGGCCATTCTTGTGCTGGTTTCTTCTCACCCTAATTCTCTATTTGTATTAAGCTCAACATATTTGGAGAAACTCTTCTACCTCATATTACAAAACCCATTCATTTTTCTTTGTTACCCATGAAAATCAATCAAATCCAGCTAGGTTGGACTAGGTGTTGAATCCTTGGGAAGCTATTGTGTTTGCTTGTGTTTGGCCATTGTTCCTTGCTAGTGGTGTGCGGGGAAGGATTGCGGGTGAGGAACAAAGTTAGGCAAGGGAGGGAAGCCCACCGCAAGGCTGATTTGTGGGTGTGAGCCATTTTCCATCGAGGCAAGCAAGGTCCATAGCGGTGGGGGAAGTTGGGGGGCAAGACAAGTAGGCAGCCACGAGGGAAAGTGGGTCGCGGCAATAGTTTGGTGAGGCAACCGGATTGCAGAAGGAGAGGCGTTGGGTCGAGGCAGAAAGGGCTGATCAAGTACGAAGGAAGTTTTGCACAGTGAGATTGGGCGAAGCAAGGGTGAGCGCCACCAGGCAAAAGAGTGGGGCGAGGCAAGGGTGGTTGAGGAGAGGCATTGCGGCGAGGGAAATGCTGCGAGCGGGTAGAGTTTCAATCAAGGAGAGGAGCTGTGAAGTGGGGTGAGAAGCGGTGCTCGAGTGAGGGGGGATATCTAGCAACGAAGGAAGGAAAAGAGAGATTGAGCGAGGGAAAAGAACAAGCTTGCAAAGTCGTTCGTGAGGCAAGCCTACGGACTGCTTCGATGGAGTGGGTTGCATGTAAAGGAGATTCGAGAAGTCGACCCATGGGTTAATTTAAGTCAAATCTTGTTTTACAAAGAGGCGGGTCAAGTTTGACTTTGCCAATTTGCTCAATTGAAAAAAACAAGCAGGAGAAGGGGCAATGGGAAATGCCGCGAGAGAAAGCAGGCCATTGCTAACACTCTCCTCTTAACTTCAACAAACTATTTTCTCAAACAATGGCTTCCGGAGGACAAGGACACTGAGATAACACTGTTCGGCAGCCAATGAGCAATAGAGCTCCAAACGCCAGAGCTCCTTCAAAAGCCAGAGCTTCGAGCTCCAATCCAACTCACCACCGCCTAGTGTGCAAGTTTTTCCAAAGAATGCTCGCCATGCCTACATGGCAATTCCAAAGCCAGCTCTTCGAATCCCCTCGGGTTTAGCACCCAACATCCCCATATATGGTCCTAGAGGTGCTAGAAAACTTCGAGGCAAAATAAGAGGATGGTGTAAGGAGTTAACAAGCCCAGACCTCCACACGATACCACCATCCTACACTTGGTTCCTGCCAAACCAAGAAGGCAGCTTCACTCTTGAGGGATCCACCTGCCAGGCAATGCAGGTGTTGATCCCACATTTTGAAATGATCCGAATCAACATCCTCTCGCAAAAACCGACACCCAGGTATTTGGACCACTATGTTTCCATTATACCAGCTCCTTTTAGAAAACCTAAATGAAGATTTGGAACTTGGATAGAACGTAGAGGACTTTGCAAGCCTCAACTTGAAGGAAGGGAGCACTCCCCGCAATGCTCTGCCAAGCACTCTCTGCTCACCATCCTTTTTTTCAACACTAAAGGTGCTGCCCGCCCTAGCTTCTTCCAGCACAACATGCACCTATACTCTTTTGGACACATCCATCCTGTCATCATCACAACCACAAAAAAAAGAAGGAAGCGAGGCCGAATTCATGAGCTAAATCATGGGCTACCCCAATACCAAGGTCACAAACCCGCCTCCAAATCATATAGAAAGGGTGACGGGTGTTGGCACATAAATTTCAACTAAATTTATGACACGTATAGAGCCTATGATAGGAAGGTTGTAGGTAATCACTCCCTAAAAAAAATCAACATGATCCGTTGAAGTACATAAATAAAACGACCTTGTATCTCAATGATATTATTCAAGATGCTCAAGTGACACGCGGAGCCTACGAAAGATGATACCTGTAGAGCCTACAGCAAGGACACCACACAGGATAAAACTCCAAAGATCAATCCGGTTAATCAAATATACGATTAATCAGATAACGCTATTATTCAAAATTCAAATGGCGCTATTATTCAATTTGAAATTCAAATTGAAGATGAGGCATTCCTATCACCTGATGGCCCTCCATAAATATGAAGACCATCACACAAGACGGGGGATCAAGAAATCAGAAGTGAAAAGATCGGGGAGAGAGAAAGAAATTGAGAGCTAAAGAAATCGTTACAAGAAAGAAAAAGAGAAGCCTAGAGAACTCAAGCGCCTACGCTAATGGCAATGAATAGGTAAAGGGTTCCAAACCCAAGAATTGTATTTTGTATTCGAGGGTTCAAAACCCATAACAATTTCAATAAAATATTTATTTTTCTTAAATTGTCTTTTGTTGTTTATTTTGTTCTTCATTAATCGGAGGTTTCATTTGTATAAAATGTGTAATTAACGATCTGAAATACAGATCGGAAATAAGAACCTGCTATTCAAATAATCAACACTGTTTAGTCCAAAAACTAAACAGTGGACATTTGTAACATAAATTTTGAAATGTGTTGAAACACTTCATGTTTTAAAATTTGTGTCTACAAATTCTGGCACGGCCAGTGGGACTTATTTCTCCTCCCATCTTTTGAAGAACAAAAAAAAAATATATATATATATAGTTGAAACTTACTGACGTATTCCTTTGTTATAGGAATGCTGAAGCAACTGTCAAGAGACAAACCTACACTCCAGTGGTTCTGAAATCACCAAGGGTGGAGATGGCAGCCATCACCCAAGGGGCTCCGGAGCGAATACTCTTGGCTATCCCAAAGGTAGAACCAGCGAAATCCTGGAAAGATGCACTTCTTTCCCCTATCACCCAAGGGGCTCCAGAGCGAAAGCTCTTGGCTGTCCTGAAGGTAACTGGTGTGACGAAGAAAGTCACACTTCTCCAAAAAGCTGAAAGTTTGAGAAAGATTACTGAAGATTATGTGAAAGCGTCGAAGCAGTACGCAATTGTGAGGGCTACAGCCCGAACGAAGAGCTTTCTAATTCAGGCAAAGGTGGCTAATCAGCTTGCAACTACGACTTTTGTTGCAACTTCAACGGGGGCAACAAAAAATGTTGTGGCCCAACTACTCAAAAGGGTAGAAGACTATTAAAATGGTGGAGTTTGCCCAGAAGAAAGCCTCTGCTTAAAACATGGCCATCATTAGGACCATTAGGAGGAGGGTAATGACCCAAACTCCTGTTGATGGAAAAAAGGCCCCTGTTGTTGAAAAAATAATTGCGGCCTACGAACCGATAGTTCTGTTCAAAGCACAAAATCAGTCAAACCAAATCTCAGTCAACTCTCAGGAGCCAAAGGAACACTCGTTGGCTCAACAGGGTTCGAATAAGGAACACCCGTTGGCCCAACAAGGTTCGAATAAGGAACACCTATTGGCCCAACCGGATTTGAATCAACATCAATTGGTCTGCTCTAAAAATGTTGGGACTATTTTGAAAATTCATGAGGAATTTGCAAAAACGCAAACGGTTCCTTCTATGCCCCTAGGGGCTTGACTTGATATGTCATCCGGTCCAGTTTCGAAAAGACAAAGGCAAAGAAGAAATAAGGCCTTAAAGAAACTGGAACGAAGAACAGTGGCAACAAATGTTATAGGAGCTATTGAAAGGGCTCTCTCGAAAGATGAATGCCAAAAACAAATTGAAAGTCCTGTCTTTGTTAGAAAATCAAAGGCGGAGGAGGGCAAGCAACCCTTGGGAAATATTTTTACTTTGATTGAACTATCTATGGAAGGAATAAGAAAAGGGCCTATAACAAGGTCCATAACCCGTGAGGCTTAAAACAAAGCATCGCAGTCAGATGCTTCAAATATGAGTAATGTTGTGGGGGTTGATAATCCTTTGTATGAAAAAGATGATTCTATCTCTTTTGTTTCAACGAATATTGGAAACAATGAATTGAGAGATATCAACAAAGTCGCAGTTATGATGACTGAGGTTGAGAAAGAAGGTGAAAATTCGCAGGTCCAACAAGACCAAGGTTTCAAGGAAAAAGTGGTGGCCCTACAAGAACAACTTGAGAGAAGAGAACGAGAAATGGCGGCTATATTGGAGCAAATGCACAGTTACAGGCCCAAATGACAGCACCAGGAAGTGCACCCAAACAAATGACACAACCTGTTGTGGGGACATCTGTAGGCATACAAAGCACACTAGCCCCAGGGGGCAATGGTCCTTGTTACTCTGATCTAACCAGTGGTGGTATGAATCCAATGCTCATAGCCATGATTGATGATATGGTGAGGAGACAAGTAAAGAAAGTCAAGGAAAAAGATGATGAGAAGTTTCGAATAATTACAAAACCTTACCCAGCATGGGTAGATGCTGTTCCATTCCCTTCTGGTCTTTCCCAACTAGATTTCAAAATGTTTGATGGAACAGGAGATCCAAGACAACATGTGGCTCATTTTCTTTCAAGGTGCGGGCTAATAGCCCAGAATGAGGCCCTGTGTCTGCAGCTATTTGTCCAGTCACTTGAAAGCTCTGCATTTACTTGGTATGCTAACCTTCCTGAGGGATCAATCCTAAATTGGGATTCCATGGTGAAGGAGTTCCTTAAACAGTTCTGCAACACACAAAGGCGAGTTGGAGTACCAGAACTGATTGAGACCAAGCAATGTAATAATGAGTCTGTTACAAATTTCATTGCAAGATGGCGAGCTTTGACATTTGCTTGTCCGCAAAAGTTTACGCAATTAGAGTTAATTCGGATGTGCCTTAACAACTTCCAACATGAGCTCTCTACGGCTCTTATGGCGCAAACTTTTGAAGGATTCAATGATCTATGCACTAAAGCTCATGATATGGAGCTGCATCTAGCTAAACGAAGGAGGCCTAGGGCCGTTGAAAGGATTGAGTCCTCGACTGCAGCTACAATCGAAACCAGAAAGAAGGGTCCCGTTGTAATAAGGGCTAAAAGCCCAAGGAATTTAAAAGGTGACTATGAAAGAGAGGTTGGAGAAGAATATTTTTTCACGGATGATTTGGTCGAAGACCTATTTGAAGATCTGTTGGAGCAAAAGTTGATTGCTCTTCCTGAGGTGAAGAGACCACATAAGGTAGGAAAGACCAACGATCCAAAATATTGCCCCTACCATCATTTGATTAACCATCCGATAAAAGAGTGCTTTGTTCTGAAAGACAAAGTTCGGGAACTTTTGAACTCTCGAGCTCCCTCCTCAAGAGAAAGCATCTGCTAACCCAATCACTATCGACAATGATAATGAAGGTGAATGGGTTGTTTATCAGTCAAAAAGCATGAAGAAAAAAACAAAATGCCACAGTGAAAGCTAGAAATGTAGTTGCTTCAACAACACAAGGGCCAAAAGTTTCCAAAAAGCAAAAGCCAAAAGTTTCCAGGAAACAGAAAAAAACCGAAGTAAGTAAGAGAAAAGGAAAGAAGAACCTAAAGAAGGAAAAAGGGGAGAAATTGGTCCTTGATGAGCAGTTAGAGCAATGTCCCCTTGTCCCAGTCACATTGGAGGAATTTCTACCTTCAAAATTTCAATCTGTGGAGTTGCAAACATAATTTGATAAAAGGAAGGAGGAAAAGCGTACTTTGGCCCCTTGCCTAACCATCATTGTTTTGAGTGATGACGAGGAAGATGAGGGTGAAGTTGGTTCAAAAGTTAGGGAAGAAGATTGCATTACATCTCCTATCTGCATACTTGACTCACCAGAGTATACACCAGTTTCTCCAGAGTACACACCAGAAGCCTTTTCTCCAGAATATTCGCCAGTACCACCAATGTACTATCAAAGCACTCCAGAATATGTAAGGGGAATAGAACAAGGAGACACTGGGTGTAGGTCTGACTCTGAGCTTGTGAAAAAGGCAAAAAAACAACTACACTTCAAAGATGATGAGGTGAATGGCAGGTGTAAGTCCGATGATGAAGTATGGAAGCATTCAAGTAAACAAGCAAAGTCATCTCAAGTTGAGGATCCTAATGAAGATCGGAAACTTGACTTTTCTCCTGATGGTTCACCATACACATCCCCAACTAGGACATACGATGGAGAAAGTGTATAAAGTGACCACTTTGACTTTCCTTGTAATGTCATCACTGTGGATGTAAATTTTAAAAAGCGAGAAATACATATCATTCACAATCCAAGTGATGATGAGAAAGCAAAAATTGAAGCTAGAAGGGAAGCAAAACATCAGGCAAAAGTAACAGTCTCTTTGAAAAATGAGTGTTTTGAAACCCATCAAAATTTGATTATTGAAAGAAATCAAATTTCTGGACACCCTTTCCCTAATTGGGTCGAATGGGTTCAGTTCCCACGAGGATTTGCAGTACCTCGTTTTCCTTTATATAATGGGATAGGTTGTCCAAGGCAGTGTTATCAGAGGCAAGCCTAAGCGCTTGCCTAAGCGCTAAGCGAGGCGAGGCGAGGTGAGCCTTCAGCGCTTCATGCGTGCTGTGGCAAGGCGAAATGGTGAGGCGACTCAGAAGCGCCTGAAGCGAGGCTTAGGCAATGAAGCGTGAGACGGAAAGAAGCGACGCTTCATCGTATTTTTGCCTGATTTAAGTGCGAAACATCTGAGCCCTTGATCGACAAAGTTAATTACAAAATAAGAAGCCAAATCCTAGATCGACTTGGTGGAGTGCATTGTCTGCCGAAGTCGAATCGCAGCATCTGGTCTTCTTCTGCCGAAGTCGATCGCCTGGGTCTGCTTCTTCCTTCTTCGGACGTGGTGAGTTGCTTCATCTACCTTCTTCTTCCTTTCTTCTTCTTCTTCTTCCTTTCTCCTTTGTTCACTATCGAACCCGTTTGACTTCACCTGTTCTTTGTTCGACTTCGACTTGAAGAAGAAGAGCACTGTCGAACACTGTTCGACTTCGAATTAATCCCTTTTTTTTTTAAAATTAATTTTTAATTCGCAAAAATTAATTTTTAAAATTAATTCAATTATTTTGAAATTAATTTTTTTTCAATTAATTCAATTACTTTTTTTCTTCTGTGTTAAAATTTCAATTAATTCAATTAATTTGTTTATTTTAATTCAATTAATTTGTTGGTTATTTTAATTTCCTGGTTATTCAATTAATTATTTTAATTCAATTAATTATTTTGATTCAATTAATTTCAACTATTTTAATTTCTTTACGTTCTTTAATGTTGTTAAAATATGTTCTTTAATTTCTTTGTTGGATATTTTCTTTTGTTTATGGATATTTAGTATTTGGAATGATAACTGCAGGATGGTTCTTGAAAATATTTATATTTTTGTCTATACCATTTATTTTTAAAAAATATCATTTCTGGTCGTCTCGCTTCGATGAAGCCCTCGCCTCGCGTCGCCTCGCGCTTAGGCGTTAAGTGACCTTGTCGCCTCGGTTCGCTTTTTGCCTTAAAAAACACTGGTCCAAGGCGCCATTTGGTTCGTTTCCTTGCACAATGTGGAAACACAGTAAAAAGTCAAGCGTTACTTCTATGTCAGTTCGTTCTTTCTTTGGAAGGATAGGCAGCAGATTGGTACTTCAGCCTGCCACCTAATTCAATCCCAGATTGGGACACCATGGCTGATCGATTCTATAGGACATTTTATAAACCATGGCCAATAGAAATTGAGATGTCAGAACATTTGGATGACGAAGGTACATCTTCTCAAACATCTGATTTCATAGAAAGCACAATTGAGGAGAAGATTGAAACTGCCCTTGACCTTCGAGAGATAGGCACTTATCGCCCAAGGGATTTGTTCCCTTTATGGGTAGAGCAAACACCATTTCCTGAAGGATACGAACTTCCAAATTTTGTCCTATATGAGGGGTATGGAGATCCTCAAAAACATATTAGGCGTTTTTTGAAACAGTGTGGGAAAACAGCTCAAAATCAAGCACTTTGCCTAAAACAATTTCCCCTTTCCTTAGAGGGGATCACCTTTGACTAGTATTGCTCCCTCGATGGAGTCGTGGTGCCTAGTTGGGAGGCCATGAAGAATGGTTTTGAAGAATCTCAATGCTTTTATAGGCGTGACTCTCGGTACCTAAGAAATGGGAGAAGAATGCAGCTTCAGGAAGATGGAGAAGTGACTGATGATGATGATCACCCTACAGCTAGACCAGTTAGCATGGTCCAAATAAGTGAGGGAATAAAAAAAGTTGAGGTCAACGAAAAGGCGATTGCTGAAGTATGCCAGATTTACTTGACCTACCGGAGGAAATTACAAAATCCTCAGGACCCTCAAACGTCAGAAGTTCCACAGGTTTTGCTGGAGGAAGAGCAAGTGAAATGTGATGTACTAGCTCATCTAAAGAAAATTCCAGCATTGTTGAGTGTATATGATGCACTGAAAATGTCTCCAGAGCTTCCAAAGTCTTTAATATATGCCCTATCCAAGCCAAAGGATTTCCACAAAGAAATTGAGGGTAGAAATCAAGAGAAGACAACTGCATGCATGGCTATGGTAACCTTTGATGACAATGACATGTGTGCTGAAATGACAGACCATAATCAGCCTTTGTTTATCATTGGGCTTATCCATGATGTGAAAATTTCTCGAATTTTGGTTGATGGAGGATCTGCGGTAAACCTCCTGCCTAGAAGGGCCTTAAACCTATTAGGGATTCAAATTTCACAACTACGCCCAAGTCATCTGGTCATTCAAGGATTTAATCAGAATGAACAACGCCCAATGGGAAAGATTGAATTGCGAACCAAGTTTGGGGATATTAAAGAAAGCACTGAATTCTTGGTCATTGATGTAGACACCTCTTACAATGCTTTGCTGGGGAGACCATGGATGCATAATCATCATGCAGTGCCATCAACTTATCACCAACTTATCACCAATGTATCAAGTACCCGTTGCCTTCACCCAAAAAAGAGGGGACAATTGTGGCTGACAATGATCCATTTGGAGAAGTAGAGGCCTATTATGCTGATTCTCGCTTCTATACAAAGACTTCACAAAGAAAGGGAAAAGATGTGAAGAAGTCCGAAGATACTCCGAATGTCAAAGATGCTCTAGAGTCTACTCCAGTTTCAACAAAAAGAACTTTTTGATATGTGCCAAAGTTCGAAAGGAAACTGGGGGCAAAGGCTCTAGCCCCAATAAATCCAATTTTGGATCTCAAGGGTGAGTTCACGTTGCCATTAAGGAGGATAGAATGCACCTATGTGGAGAAATATAATAAGATTATGGTCCCTTCTAAAGGAAAAGGGTCGAAACCCATCATAGTCCACTCACTTGGAGATGTTGAACAGAAAGTGAAAGTTGAACAAGTGCCAGAAGAAAACATCTTATGTTTTTAGAAGCCTACCTTCAGTGCAGAAATTACATAGATGTTGGTAAAAGTTGGTTTAGATCCTGAAAAAATACCAGGAACAATGACACCCTTTGACTTTGCATTAACACCTTCGCAGAGGCAGGCTATCCAACAAGGCAGTATTATCACCGCCAAGACAGAAGGGTTAGGCTATCAGGGGGATGAGGAAAAATTTCCAGTAAACACACTTAAGATGTGTTGGAAGATGTTGACCAAGATGAAGCTCAACCTGCACCAACAGAATTTGAAGCAGGAGGCCAAGCCACCGTGGATGACCTTCGTGAAGTAAATCTAGGTGATCAAGGAGAAAACAAACCAACCTTCATTAGTACAAATTTAAAAGAAGAGGCTCAGCAATATATTTCTTTCTTAAGGGAGTATCGTGACATATTCGCATGGAACTACAGTGAAATGCCTGGTCTTAATCCAGAGATTGCAGTCCATAAGCTTGCAATTCACCACGAAAGCGGCTAAACGATTCAGACCAGGCGAACTCGACCAGAGCTTACAGCCCAAATTGAAGCCAAAGTCGACAAGCTTATCAATGCAGGATTCATCAGGGAAGTCAAATATCCAACCTGGCTAGCAAACATAGTGCCGGTCAAGAAAAGAATGGTCAAATTAGGGTTTGCATTGATTTCCGTAATCTCAATGAGGCTTGTCCTAAAGATGACTTTCCCTTGCCTATCACTGAACTTCTTGTAGATGCAACTACTGGGTATGAAACCTTGTCTTTTATGGATAGATACTCAGGATATAATCAAATCTGAATGGCACCTGAAGATGAAGAAATGACTGCATTTAGGACTCCGAGAGGAGTCTTTTGCTATAAGGTAATGCCTTTTGGCCTGAAAAATGCTGGGGCCATGTATCAAAGGGCGATGACTGTAATTTTTGGTGATATGCTCCATGACACCATTGAATGCTATGTTAATGATCTTGTCGTCAAGACAAAGGAGAAGGAAAACCATGTGGAAGATTTGAGAAGAATCTTCGAACGTTTGAGGAGATACAAACTCAAGATGAACCCACTAAAATGTGCATTTGGAGTTTCCTCAGGAAAATTTCTAAGGTTTGTGGTTCGAAACAAAGGGATTGAAATTGACCCTACTAAGATTAAAGCTATTACTGAAATGCCTCCTCCCCGAAATTTAAGGGAATTGAAGGGGCTACAAGGGGGATTAGCTTATATCAAAAGATTTATTTCGAACTTGGCTGGTCGATGCTTGGCATTCCCAAGATTGATGAAAAAGGGTGTTCCATTTGAATGGGATCAGCAGTGCCAAAGTGCTTTTAATAGTATTAAGGAGTATCTTTTGAAGCCTCCAGTACTCATGAGCCCAATAAAAGGAAAACCACTCTTGTTGTACATAACGGCTCTGGATGGTTCGATAAGGGCACTGTTGGCACAACACAATGAGCATGGGAAAGAAAATGCCTTGTATTACTTGAGTCGTACTTTGGTTGGGGCAGAAGTCAATTATTCTCCTATCGAAAAGACATGTCTTGCCTTGGTGTTCGCCTTGCAAAAACTAAAGCACTATGTCCTGGAACACAAAGTCAAATTGATATCAAGAGCAGACCTGTTGAAATATATACTTTCACGGCCCATACTTTCAGGGAAAATTGCAAAGTGGGCTGTAATTCTCCAACAATTCGCAATTGAATATGTTCCCCAAAGAGCTGTAAAGGGGCAGGCTCTAGCAGATTTTTTAGCAGCACATCCTATACCTGATGACTCACCTCTAGTAACTGATTTACCAGATGAAGAGGTTATGCAAGTAGAAATCCAAAAATGATGGGAGATGTATTTTGATGGAATTTCAAGGAGTCCAGATGGCAAGAAGCAAGAAAATCCTAAAAACAATAAAGTTGGAATTGAAATTGTGTTTGTGACTCCAGACAATGCCATAATCACCCATTCTTTCGCTTTAAGTGAAGGATGCTCCAATAATGAGGCAGAATATGAAGCTGTAATTACTGGATTAGAATTGGCATTACAAATTCCTATTGAAGAACTCTCAATTTATGGAGATTCAGAACTGGTGGTAAAGCAACTCCGTGGAGAATACATTGTTAAGAAAACAAGTCCCATCCCGTATCATGAAAGGGCTGAGCAATTGCTTTCGCAATTCAGGAAAACACATATTTTCCATATGAAGAGAAGAACAAATGCTCGAGCTGATTCACTTGCAAGTTTGGCTGCATCATTGACCCTACCAGATAGCAAAACAATTACTATTACGGTAGGTGAAAGAAGGGTGTTACAACCTTTAAAAGAAGTTTTTGACTTGGTTCCAATCTTGGTTGTCACCACGAAGGGAGAAAGCGAGGAGTATTGGCAGGAACCATTCATAGCTTACCTTCAACATGGTAGGCTACCTGAAGATAAAGTAAAAAGAATTGAAGTAAGACATAGGGCTACCAAATTCGTCTTGTGGAAAGATGGGCTATACAAAAGGTCTTTGGATGGAATATACTTGCAGTGTATAGCCAAGGAGCATATTCAAGAGGTAATGGCAGAAATACATGCAGGTGTATGTGGGGCACACCAAAGTGGTCCTAAATTACATATGCAGCTAAAACAGTTGAGATACTATTGGCCGACTATGATTGCAGATTGCATAGATTATGCTCAAAGATGCCAAGTCTGCCAATTCCATGAGAACTTTCTCCACCAACCCCCAGAGCCTTTACATTTAACAACTTGTTCTTGGCCATTTGCAGCATGGGGTATGGACATTATTGGTCCTTTTGTACCTCCATCTTCAGCAGGATATCGATACATCCTAGTCAAGAATCGACTATTTCTCAAAATGGGCAGAGGCCGTGGCTTTAAAGGATATAAAAAGCACAGTTGTCTCTGAGTTCATCCGAACCCATATCATTTACAGGTTCGGGATTCCAGAAAGTATCATCATAGATAATGGACAGCCATTCAGGAGTGATGCTTTGAACAAGTTATTTGCCAAGTACAAAATCAAAAACAACCATTCATCAAGATATCATGCACCTGCCAATGGTTTGGCAGAAGCTTTCAACAAGACATTGTGCAAAATTCTCAAGAAGATGGTGGATAAGAACAAAAGAGCTTGGCACGAAAAGTTACAAGAAGCTTTGTGGGCTTATCGAACTTCGCACAGAACTCCAACTCAAGCAACCCCTTATTCATTGGTTTTTGGAAGAGAAGTCGTGTTACCACTTGCGGTTCAAATACCATCATTGCAAGTTGCAATACAAGAGTCCTTAGCAGAAGATGAAAGTGCAAGAGTGAGGTTGGCTGAGCTCGAGACCCTAGATGAAAGAAGGTTATATGCTCAACAGAATTTGGAGATCTACCAACAAAGGATGGCAAATGCGTTCAATAAACGGGTGAGGCTTCGCTCCTTTAAAAAAGGAGACTTGGTACTAATGGTTAGAACACCCATAGTAGTCTCACGAAGAACCAAAGGAAAGCTTGAGACCAAATAGGAAGGACCTTATGTGATTGAGAAGGTTTATTCTAATGGGGCCTATTTGCTGATAACGATGGATGCTGACAGAATCATTCCCCCAACCAATGCAAGGTTCTTGAAGAGATATTACCCTTAAGAAAGCGTGCTAGGTTGAAAACCCAAAAAGGCGGCCTAGGCAAAAGTTAGGGCCTAAAAAAAAAAAAACCACAAACGGTATTGTATGTGGTTAAACTGCTAAAATATCCCATCAAAATCTAAGGTGATAAAACATTGGATACTCCTGGCCCGCAAGAGTATAAACTATGTACAGCCAAACAAAAGTCGAATACCACCAACGGTATTGTATGTGGTCAAACTGCTAAAATACCTCACCGAAATCTAAGGTGATAAAACATTGGATACTCCTAGCCCGCAAGAGTATAAACTGTGAACGGCTAAAATAAGACAAATCAATGTATTGTATTGAGAAATTTCATATAACAAATAAATCTATCACTGAGCGAAATTTTATAACTACATTATGTTCGAATGAATAACAAAATAAAAGTGCATTCATTCATTAAGAGAAGCCTTAGCCCTTTCAAAAGCACGTTCCACAACACTGTGTTGTCCATTCTTCTTCTTGTGTTGGCTCAAAACATTCAGAGCAGTTTGCACGTCTTCTAATTTAGAAACACTCTCGGAAGCTTGTGCAAAATCACACATAAATGATGCATGTTCTGCTTGGGTGGATGACAATTCCTCTTCAAGTTGTTTGAGTAACTCTTTGGTTTGAATAATCCTTTGATTAAGACCCGCAATGTGCTCATCCAACTTGATAATTGAAGCAGACAACTGTTCATGTTCGTCAGAAACTTTGTCGAAATGAAACTTTTTCTCATAGTATTGGGCCTCAAAATCTACAGTAGACAAGTTTGAAGAATCTGCAAGTTGGGTTTTCAAAACAAAGCACCCAAGGAATATCTTCACCTTCTCGTAAAAGGAGATGAAGTCTACACCCAAACTCTTCAAAATCATGAAAACGTTGTTTGCTACAGCAATCATGCCATTAACATCCATCATTGATTGGAGAGAAATAGTAAGACCTTTCTGAATATGAGTGGTTGCTTCGTTAGAGGAAGTTCCCAAAAGAAGGCTAGATGGAGCAAAGGGTGCTTCAAGTTTGTCAAATAATTTGTTAACCCCATTTGCTTCAAGTAAGTCTACAAGAATTTGGGCCTCTTCCGAGGTATCAGAAGTAATTTCATTTGCCTCTTCCAATGTGTCAGAAGTAATTTCTGTGAAAATAGGAGTCACTCAATAAAAACATGGGAGGTAAAAACAATATATATATATGGATGAATAGTATACCTTGGTTTATGGCTTGAAGAGGCTTAGGTGTGGGAGAGGACAAGTTGTGAATCCCACAAGCGGACCACGGATTCTGCAATGTGGCATGATCTAAAGAGAAAAGAAGTTCCTTGAGTATGTATACATGATGAAATTAAAGGTAGCCAATGGCATATGCGAGGCAGCTGGAGAAGTCTGAGGCGCAGTGCCTAAGAAAATGAAAGGTATTATAAAAAAAAATAAAAAAAAAAAGAGAGAGAGATGAATTATACTTTTCTCTAACAGCTTAGATGGCTTGTTCGAAGAAGGAGAAGAAAAATCTATATTTGCTGGGGACAATTTACTCATCTTAGTCGGTGTGCCATCTAAAAGAGGGGTGTAGTAATAAAACTCATCTTCACTCTCGCTACGCCCATTGAGAGAACGATCAAAAGATTTGGTTGGAGAAGGAATTTCAACACTCTTAATGCGAAAATATATGGGCTGTATCTTTCGTATACTCAAAAGAGTAATTGCTGCTGGAAAGATACTAAAATAATGAAGACCTAATATGCACTACAAAATCTGCAGAGAAAAAAAAAAAGAGGTTGCTGGAAACAATCTGCTGGGAGGAAAAAAAAAGTTACAAGGAAAATATGTGGGCTGTATGCATGGATAGGTGTCATATAAGCAAAAATTCTAGCTTAAAAAAGGAGGTAGTGTTCTCCTAAAATACTTCAAACAAGCAAGAGTATAGATAGGATTTGAAATACTAAGTAAGAGTTTGTGTAGGATTAGAAATCCTACCAATGCCAATCCATCCTATTCCATTTAGACAAACTCTTAAAATATATATATATATATGCTGTAAAAAAATCCTAAAAATAATAAGTGACAAGTTGGAGGCCCACAAAAGAAAAAGCCCAATTAAATAATGATGGCCTAGAAAAATCCATGATGGCCTAGAAAAAAAAAAATCTACTATAAAAAATGGTGGCAAGTTGGAGGCCCACAAAAGAAAAGGCCCAATTAAAAATGGTGGCTTAGAAAAGGAAAGGTCCATGATGGCCTAGAAAAATCCATGATGGCCTAGAAAAAAAATCTGCTGTAAACAATGGTGGCAAGTTGGAAGCCCACAAAAGAAAAGGCCCAATTAAAAAATAGTGGCCTATAAAAGGAAAGGTCCATGATGGTCTAGAAAAATCCATGATGGCCTACAAAAAAAATCTATTGTTAAAAAAAAAAAAATGGTAGCAAGTTGAAGGTCCACAAAAGAAAAGGCCCAATTAAAAAAATGGTGGCCTAGAAAAGGAAAGATCCATGATAGTCTAGAAAAATCCATGATGGCCTAGAAAAAAAAATCTACTGTAAAAAAAATGGTGGCAAGTTGAAGGCCCACAAAAGGAAATGCCCAATTAAATCTTGGACCTTACTCATGACCCTTCAAAAAAATAAAAAATAAAAATAATGAAAATAAAAAATAAAAAAAAAAATCAAGTCCATAAAAAGGACCCATGCAACAAAAGTAAAAGGGCCCATGAAAAAAGAGCCGTCAACCCAAAAAAAAAAAAAAAGGAGGCCAGGGACCAAAGCAAAGAAATAATCCCATCCAAGATCTAAAGATCATCCAGATAAAAGTGCTAAATTGTCGTGACTCGCATAGTTAAGAAAATTCACTTGTGCAAGTCACGAGGGGCATTTGTTGGCACATAAATTTCAACTAAATTTATAACACGTATAGAGCCTATGATAGGAAGGTTGTAGGTAATCACTCCCTAAAAAAAGATCAACATGATCCGTTGAAGTACATAAATAAAACGACGTTGTATCTCAACGATGTTATTCAAGATGCTAAAGTGACACGTGGAGCCTACGAAAGATGACACCTGTAGAGCCTACAGCAAAGACACCACACAGGATGAAACTCCCAAGATCAATCCGGTTAATCAAATATACAATTAATCAAATAGCGCTATTATTCAAAATTCAAATGGTGCTATCATTCAATTTGAATTCAAATTGAAGATGAGGCATTCCTATCACCTGATGGCCCTCCATAAATATGAGGACCATCACACAAAACGGGAGATCAAGAAATCAGAAGTGAAAAGATCAGAGAGAGAGAGAAAGAAATTGAGAGCTAAAGAAATCGTTACAAGAAAGAAAAAGAGAAGCCTAGAGAACTCAAGCGCCTACGCTAATGGCAATGAATAGGTAAAGGGTTCCAAACCCAAGAATTGTATTTTGTATTCGAGGGTTCAAAACCCATAACAATTTCAATAAAATATTTAGGCTAAGTTTGGGGAGTCCCAAATAAGTCAAAAAGTTAAAAAGTTATTCAAAAAGTTAAAAAGTTAACACTATTCACCAAAAGTCAACAATTACGGCTGCACAACTCCCAATTCAAATTTTCCTCTAAAAATTAATTTTTACAATTTTTTATTACACATTTTTCCATAAAAAGTCAAAAAGTTAACCCAAACATCTATATTTTCAACCTCACTTTTTTAGTCAAAAAAGACAAAAAGTGCACTTATTTAGTCTTCCCAAACAAGGCCTTATTTTTCTTAAATTGTCTTTTGTTGTTTATTTTGTTCTTCATTAATCGAAGGTTTCATTTGTATAAAATGTGTAATTAACGATCTGAAATACAGATCGGAAATAAGAACCTGCTATTCAAATAATCAACACTGTTTAGTCCAAAAACTAAACAGTGGACATTTGTAACATAAATTTTGAAATGTGTTGAAACACTTCATGTTTTAAAATTTGTGTCTACAACGGGTGAGATATAATACTTGTGGAATGAATCCGAAATCTCCTGTGAAGTGGCGAAGATCCCGCAAAATCGGGTCATTGCCTAACAAGCCTACATCTTTGTCTGGTCAACTCGGGTCAGATGAAATTAGAAATGTAAATTCCCCATCAGCAATTAAAAATCTCCATTATATCCAAAATCTAATTTTAGACTCTATCTGAATACGTTATTTGCATGAGCTGATATTTTCAAACTTTTTAGCATAATCATGCACAAATACTCTCACTGATCATAAGAGCATTTGTACAGGGGCATTATTGTGGATATTTGTGTCACGCTCGATACATGGCAAACCCTACTAGTGCCACATCATCAATGCCCTACCTACGTGGCAAACTGACAAGGCACCATGCATATATATCACATGCCCGATAACATGGCGAGCCCTTTAGGCGCCATGTCACTAACACCCCGCCTGCATGGCAGACCGACAAGGCACCATGCAAAACCTTACTACATGCTTAGCCTAAGTAAGAGTACGCATATAAGCCCAAATATGAACAAACTTGCAACAGGCAACACCATGACTCCTGCAAGCCCATGGTCCTTCATACCTCACAAAGTCTAAACAACAATATAATCAAGCCCTTGGCCTACTTGCATAAATTGGAGTTAGATTGATAATAGCAAGCCCATGGTTCTCCTAAACATTGAGACAGGTTTCAACCTATTCACCTACTTGGTTGCCTAGGTTGCGACCCATGCATCACCGCTTGGGATCATCAGAGGATCCTAGATTGGTGGCTAAGGTCATGGGATCGTTAAGATAGTAGTCTTCTTTCTAAGTCAACTCCAACTTGATCAAGCTTGGAGAAGAGGCAATAGTGACCTTACACTTACACCACCTAATACATATATGATACGTTGTTCTCCCATCTACCATGATATGTTGCTCTCTTGCCTACCATCAAACCAGATGACAGTAAGGCTTCTATCACTTCTGACAAAGTTGGGAAGAACGAGCCACCAGTCAAGTAGGTTGATTGGGCTCTAATACTCCGAGAGCCCATATAACATATCATACATGCAGTAGGCAATCACAACCACAATTCCAACACAACACGGATTCACAACACACAAGTCCTATGCTTAGACACTCATACTCATACTTGAATACACACTTAAACATTAGTGACCTCCTCCTCTTCTCCGGTGATCTCAGGCCATTGAAGTGACCACCATCTTCCTAGAGGTCAACAATCGACTACCTCTACACACACTTCACCCACAATGAGATTATTTGCCACTATAGTTTCTTATTTTTTATAGTCAATCACTGGGTTTCAATAATGTTACATACAAATTACTTAATACCAAAACTATTTATGCACAACGCCAACACAAGAAAGGAAAAAAATATATTTTCCCCGTAACAATGGGTATATTTTGATTAGTAAGAAAACAAAATTGTGGATTTCAAATAACATAACTAATTTTTAGATTTTTGTTGAAAAGTGAGAATTTTTGAACAATTTCTTCATTTTCATTTTTTTTTATCACATTTATGATGTAATTATAGCATCATGGTTCATTTTGGGTTGACCAACATGAACCATTAGCCCCTAACCCCATCACTTTCCCAATTCAATCAATAATATAGGTTTTGAATCATTACCAAAGAGGCTCAAAATCAATCATGATGAATATAAATTAATATACTCCCCAATAGAACAATGGCAACAAGAAAAACATGAAAGACACTACTCACCTTAAACAAGACTCGCACCTCAGTGAGACAAACCTATCTGTTTTTACAACCACGTGGAGTGCTGACACAAATCGTTTCAACTCTATCCCTTTGTTCCATGATACATGTCTCGACGGAAATGTTGCATAAGAACCCTGAAATTTGAATGTCAATTGAGAAACATTAGTAAATTGCTCTAGATTGTGCAGTCATTTAATATTTAGAGCCATTCTTAGATAAATGATTGGGTAAACTACCAATAGGTCCTAATAGTTAGACTTAATTCCCATCAAATCCTATTAAAAATAAGTCTTTGTAAAATTATCACCAAAAATATTTTTTTTGTGATAATTTTTATATATGTCGTTAAAAATTGACAATTAGTGATTTTTTTTTTGTCATAATTTTTATAAATTGTCGCTAAAATTTACAATTAATGACTTTTTTATAATAAATTTTTTCCATAGGACCTATTAAACAATAAGTCTACTTATTAGGACCTACACGCAAGTACCCCTAAATGATAAGCATTGCCAAGTAGAGTAAGGGAAAATTATTCAATATTCCTAGAGCACCACGTGTCTATACTTCCTAACCAATCATCATTCAATATGCTCTCTCATGTTCCTCAACCATCCAACACAATACCTCACTTACCTACCTTTTTCACCAATCATAATATTATAGAATGCCACGTGTCTATACTCCGGAATTACTAAATAATCATCCGTAAGCCAACATATCAAATGAAGGATAAATGTTTATGAGATATATATATATATATAGAAAATAAAAACAGATTAAAATAAAGGATTCATGATGCATAATCTCCATACACTAGTGCTTTTCACCGACTAATAAAAACAACGAAAAATCGCGGTCACTGCTTTATTTACCTGCACCTGATGGGTTACCAACGCCATTATCTCCACTGCAAGCAAGCAATCACTTACCCAAAAAATTTTAAAAAGCGCACCTGACACTGCGAGCACAATGAATTTAGCACTATAAAAACACATCATAAAATCCCAATAATTCAAATAAAAAAAAATTAAAAAAAAAACATAACACAGCAATCCACCCATAAAACGAATAGAGAGTAAAAGGGAGGGCAAAATTCAAACAAAACCAAAAGTTACAGGCGCAACTGAATCAAATATAGCAAAATTCGTACTAATATAAAGTTAAAGCATTTCCCAAACTACTGACAAAGCGCCTTCCTTTCGTTCCCAAAACCCTAAATACCAATATCCTACAAATGTATATATATATATGGAGAGAGAGAGAGGGAGAGAGAGAGAGACAGAGAGAGAGAGAGAGAGTTGGGGTGCTTACAAGAGATTCTGATCTATGCTCCTTGACAAAAAGGGGAAGAGAGACAGAGAGATAATGATGATGATAAAAATGCGCTAACATATATGTATATGTATATATATAAATAATGGAGATAAATATGAAAGAGATGATCAAGTACACATGACTTTTTATCTGTTTCTAGAATTGAATTGAGAGAGAGAGAGAGAGAGAGAGAGAGAGGAGGAGGAGGAGGGGGGCAGAGGTATCATAGCAATGGTACGTGACCAGTTGGAGAGGTGGAGAATCATTTGGTATTTAAATTGGGAAAATTATATATTAAAATAAAAAATGAAAAAAGAAAAAATTACAATTTAAAATTTTAAAAATATTATGAACATTAATAATTAATTTTTTTCATTAATTTATAAATATTTGTAAAAAAAGATACTGAATTATTGAGAGGGTAATTTATGTGGAAATTGAGCCGAGGTAGGTAATAGGCCGTTCTATAGGCTACAGTGAGAAGGACTGAGTAAAAGGACCTGATAGTTAGCTCGATCCCAGAGAAGATTGCAGTTAGCTCGGTCACCACGGTCGGCACGGTGACAGTTAGCTCGGTCAAACTATCTTGAGCCGAGGCATTGTTGGCTTCTGCTTAGGACCTTGCTGTTACATAGCTCGGTCCAAGCTCATTATGGATAGCACGGTTTCAGACAATCCAATTGGAATATGTCAACCAAGGTACACGTGCAGTGAAAGGAAGAACCAAGCTAGTTGGAGCTCGGTCTAGTCTGCGGCTTTAGCGTGGTCATGTTATCTCGGTCGTATTGACATCTAACCATGGTAAAACCATCTCACTTGGTTTAAGCAGTGAGGGGGTGTTGAAGGATAAACATTATCTTTTAGGAATGTGATTCCTAGGAGGACTCTACATGGAGGAGTAAGAGTCCTACTAGGATTATGCTACACGGAACCTATAAAAGCTTATAACATCACCTATAGAGAGACAACACAACTTTGATTCCCGAATACACAGAGCTTTTTGTCTATTTGTCTATTTTGCTGACTTAGGCATCGAAGAGGTATTCGGCACACACCCACCGACTAGCTCACGTTTGTGTTTTCAGGGAATAAAGCGATGTCGTACGGAGGTGCGCAGACTTGATCAATAGGATTTATATGAGAAGGTTTATTCATTTCCCGTACAATTGACGCCGTCTGTGGGAATCACAGAAAGAACAAAACCTCTTGATCAAGTTTTCCTCACTAAATTGAAAGTAATAACGCACAATGAAGATTTGCCGCAGTCCGCCATCATCGGACAAACCCCAGAGAGGGGCGGGAGGCGCGAAGGTTTACCTCATATCCCTCTCATGGCGGACTTAGAGCCCCAGCGACAGAACCCCCGATGGGATTCAATGGGGAGGCAGAACAACAGCCCCCGTCGCTCTCGCTCACAAAGTCCTAAAAGGCAGAGGCAGAGAATTGACCCTCAAGCTCTGGAGAATCGCGTAAAAGAGCAGGATGAACTAATAAGGAAGATGGCGGTGGACATGGAGGCCATGAAGCGCTAGATCAAGGGAAAATGGGTGGCGACAGGAAAGGGGCGTAAAGGCAACACGCCCCCTCACCACTCGGAGGATCGTGGTAGGCATACCACACCATCACAAACAGAGAGTAGAAGCCTCAGAATAGGCGATACTCAATCTAGGACTTCCAGGACTCGTTACTCCAGGTCTAAGAGAACGAGAACTGAGAGGTCATACACTGAAGGAAACACCTATCGGCCCTTGTGCACGCACCAGACATCATCCAGGCAGATGGAGTTGCCTAGATCGTCCGACTTACAAACTGTGCTAAAAGAAAGGACACGATGGAAAGAGGATACCAGGGCGCGCGACTCGTGTAGAGTCTCAGCTCTTCAGCGGTTGGCTCTTCGGACGCATGGAAGCGTCGAGGTAGAAATGCCAATAGCGCGCCCTGCTTACGAACCGACAGACAAAGCCTTAGCAAGACTATAGACCTCGCCGTTCGTTCCGGTAATTGAGAACGCGCCCCTACCTTCCGGCTTCCTTTAGCCCAAATTTACCACGTATGAGGGGAAGACAGACCCCTACTCGCACTTAAGCCACTTTTGCCAGGTTATGGCAGTTTACTGACGAAACGAGGCTTTAATATGCATCCTATTCCCATCAAGCCTTGGCGACCTAGGTTTAACCTGGTTCGAAAGGCTACCAGAAGGCAGCATAGGCTCCTGGGCACAATTGGCAGAGGCGTTCGTGACAAGGTTCAGAACGAACACCAAGACCCCAGTGGAGATTGATCAGCTACTCTCCATTGACATGGGCGACAAGGAAACATTGAGATCCTACAACAGTCGCTACTGGGAGACGTTCAACCAGATAGGGGACTGCCCCACCAATCTCGCCATCACACAATACAAAAAGGGACTTCCAGTCAGAAACAGGTTGAGGGATTCAATTACTATGACGCCACCCCGTACGATGGAAGCCTTGATGGAGAGAGTGCACCAATATATTCAGGTGGAGGAAGATGGCGCCCGTACTAAAGCAAAATCTGGTGCAACAGCAACACCAGATAAGAAGACTATGGTAAAAGTCAACACGATAGAACGTCCAAGCAAGAATGGACGAAGCAGGCGAGACAACAAAGAGGACCGAGATAAAAGATGGTTAAGAGTCCGCACTACCATTACCACGGTATTCAAGAAACCAATCTACTGAATTCTTAGTGAGATACATGATGAACCTTTTGTCAGATGGCCAGCTAAGCTGGGAGAAGCACAAAAGGACTACGACGAAAGATCCAGGTGCACCTTCCATAAGGAAAAGGGGCACCGCACTGAAAATTGCAAGCCATTAAGGCAACACTTGGAGGAGTTAGTGGCAGCTGGGCATCTGGACAAGTACATAGAAGGAGGGACACAGCCAACCCCCCAGAACCACGACCACCCAAACGGTATGCCGATCGATGCCCCACCTCAAGGAGTGATTAACGTAATACATGGGGTATTCGAACCTGAGCGAGTATGCGAGCTTAGGGGAACGATCAAGAAGGCTGAGCACTTGAGGGAGGTATTAAGTGCACAACCTACCATTAAAAATGGGAGAACAGAGGCCACGAACGTCATGTCTTTTTCGAACAAAGACTTGGCAAAGATATATTGCCCTCACAATGATGCACTGGTCGTCACTCTCCGCGTCAAGGATTACGACATCAAACAAATTTTGATTAACCAAGGGAGCTCATGCGAGATAATGTACTATGAAACCTTCAAACAATTAAAACTGAAGGACAAGGACTTGGCACTAGCCGTATCTCTCCTGATCGGATTCAACTCAATGTCAGAGTGGCCAGTTGGCAAGATAATCCTCCCAGTCAGAGCAGGAAGCATGATGAAACAAGTGGAATTCTGAGTATTGAAAGTCCCTTCCACTTATAACATCATCTTAGGAAGAACATGGTTGCATGCCATGCGATCATTAGCATCAACCTACCATCAAGTAATGCGGTTCCCCAACGAAGCCGGAGTAATTGAAGAGGTCTACGGAGACCAAATTATTTCCAAGCAATGCTTTGTCACAGTAAATGGTAGCCGAGCTGC
The DNA here is from genome assembly GCA_025200525.1 of Camellia lanceoleosa. Classification (NCBI taxonomy): domain Eukaryota; kingdom Viridiplantae; phylum Streptophyta; class Magnoliopsida; order Ericales; family Theaceae; genus Camellia; species Camellia lanceoleosa. The sequence goes on from CM045772.1 coordinate 57,129,681, forward strand.
CAAGGGGTTTGTACAGATGGTGGAAGAACCAGAGAACAATGAATTGTTCGCGGATGTTGGCAAAGCCGCTGAACAGAAGGCAATGGAATACTTGGTACATGTAAGAATAGATGAAAAGAACCCGGATAAGTTCTTTTTGCTTGGCTCATTTATGTCCAGCGCTGAGAGAATAGAGGTCATGGAATTCTTGACCTCTGACATCGAAGTGTTTGCCTGGACGTCGTATGATATGCCTGGCATTGACCCAAGCTTCATCTGTCACCAATTAAACGTCCACCCAACCGCCAGACCAATCATTCAGCGCACTCGCAAATCGGCACTTCACCACACCGAGATAGTGGCGGAAGAAGTAGGAAACTTGTTGGAGGCAGCAGTTATCAGAGAGGTGCACTACCCCAGATGGATCTCCAATATAGTGACGGTGCCAAAGAAGAATGGAAAATGGCGTATCTGCGTAGACTACAAAATAGTCAACAAAGCATGCCCAAAGGACAGCTTTCCCCTACCCCGGATAGACCAACTGGTAAACCTAACAGCAGGGCACAACCGACTTAGCTTTCTTGATGCGTATAGAGGCTTCCATCAGATCGCTATATATGAACCAGACCAGGAGATCACATCTTTTACAACGCCAAGAGGACTGTACTGCTACAAGGTCATGTCTTTTGGCCTAAAGAACGCAGGGGCAACATTCCAACGGATGGTCACGAAGATGTTTGAACCATTGTTAGGCAGAACAATGGAGGCTTACATCGACGACATGGTGGTCAAGAGCAAGGATGAGAATGACCATCTCAAGAACCTAGGTGAGATGTTTCAGATCCTGAAGAAGCACAAGCTGCACCTTAATGCATCCAAATGTGCGTTCGGTGTAGGATCTGGCAAATTCCTGGGCTTCTTGGTGACCAACCGAGGTATTGAGGCAGACCCCTCTCAGATCAAAGAAATTTAGGATCTGGAAAGGCCCAACTCAGTAAAAGAAGTGCAGCATCTCACCGGCATGGCAGCTGCACTCAACCGATTCATAAGTCGGTCGTCAGACAAATGTCGACCATTTTTTCAAGCATTAAAAGCCAAGTTCGAGTGGGATGAAGAATGCGACCGCGCTCTAGAAAGCTTGAAAGAATATATGTCTTCTCCATCACTGCTTGTAACCCCAATACCTGGAGAAGAACTCTTTCTATACCTGACAGTTTCACAGCACGCAATTAGCGCAGTGTTGGTCTGGGCGGAAGGAATCCAACATCTGCCCATCTTTTATGTCAGCAAGACATTACTAGGCGCAGAAACAAGGTATTTACCACTAGAAAAACTGGCCCTAGCCTTGATGATGGCCTCAAGGAAGTTGTCGTATTACTTTCACGTCCACACCATAGTCGTCCTCACAGCCTTTCCATTAAAAGCTTTGTTTGAGAGGGCAAACTTTTCTGGGCGAATCCTAAAGTGGGCAGTAGAGTTGGGACAGTTTGACATCAAGTTCCAACCCAGAACTGCAGTAAAAGCCCAAGCCTTGGAAAACTTTGTCGCAGAATTCACCCCAGGAAGTCATCATATCTGCCTAGTCAACCTGACTGATACAACCGAACTAGGGTTGGAAGTTGACGCTTAAGCCGGAACCTAAGCCGATACCCAGTCAGACCCTAAGGCAGACCAGAGTAAAGTAAGGAAGGAAGAAGCAAACCATGCTACACCAAGCCAAGACTCACTAATAAATAAATACTTGGTACAATCAAATAGCGAGGGGCAAACAGCAAGCATGGACCTTGAAGAAAACACCAGCAACACTCTTGATCCCAAGGCATCATCTGATCCCTCCACTTGCTAGAAACTATTCGTTGGAGAGATGTGGAAGCTCTTCATGGATGGAGCGTCCAACAGGCACGGTGCAGGACTAGGCATAGTCATCATCTCACCAGATGGCCTAGTGGTGGAGCAAGCAGTCAACCTTGGCTTCCCAGCATCAAACAATGAAGCGAAATATGAAGCGCTTCTGGTAGGCTTAAAATCAGCATCCTACATGAAGGCCACCGAGCTAATGGTTTACAGTGATTCACAGTTGGTGGTAAACCAAATTTCAGGTGACTACGAGGCAAAGGATGACAGGATGGCTAAGTACTAAGAGTTAGTCAGAAAAGAGATCAAGAAATTTGAAGTCGTGCTGATAGAGCAGATCAGCAGGGAAGAAAACAGTAGAGCGGACGAACTAGCAGGCTTTGCTTCAATGGCAGATACCTCCATCCCTCATCCATTACTGATTGACTACCTACCAAGACCAAGCATTGAAGAACCCGAAGTAGAAGAGGTATGTTGTGCGAACTAGGCCTTTCATGGATGGATTCCATCATACTGTTCCTAAAAGACGGCGTCTTACCGAAAGAAAAGAAAGAGGCCAACAAAATAAGAGCAAAGTCATAGCGCTTTTGGCTTTCCCCATCAAGGGCATTGTACAAGAAATCCTTCATAGGACCTTACCTAAAAATGTGTCCACCCCAGCAAAGTGGAAGCATTCTTGTTCAAAATACACGACGGTGTATGTGGAAGCCATCAAGGAGGAAGATCATTGGCCTACAGAGCAATTTCGCGAGGATATTAGTGGCCATACATGCAAGCAGATTCAGAGAAGTATGTCAAGAAGTGTGAGAAATGTCAGAAGTTCGCACACCAAATACATCAGCTAGCCAGATAACTCCTACCATTGACAAGCCCATGGCCTTTTGTAATGTGGGGCTTGGACATAGTAAGACCACTTCCAACGGCACCCGGCAACAGAAAGTTCTTCCTTGCAGCAACAGACTACTTCACAAAGTAGGTGGAGGCAGAAGCATTGGCATTAATCAAGGAGAAGGATGTGAAAAAGTTCATCTAGCAGAATATCATCACTCGGTTCGGCATACCAAAAGCTCTAATATCGGACAACGACACTCAGTTCGATGGCAGAATCTTTAGAAGCTTTTGTGCAGAATACAAGATAGAATTCTACAACTCTACACCGGCATACCCCCAAGCAAATGGCCAAGCAGAAGCATCAAACAAAGTGGTCTTGGATGGATTGAAGAAAAGATAAGAGAAAGCAAAGGGCAAGTGGGCTGAGGAGCTTCTCCACGTTTTATGGGCTTACCGTATCACACCTCGGCGGTCTACTGGTGAAACACCCTTTTCCTTAGCCTATGGCATGGAAGCAGTAATCCCACTGGAAGTTGGCCTCCCCACAATTAGAAGTGAAAATTTTGATCCAGACTTAAATGGAGAAGCCATAGCATTGGAGCTCGATCTTGCGGAAGAAAGAAGAGAAAGAGCATTGGTTCACATTACCTCGTACCAGCAAGAGTTGTCCAGAAGGTATAACAAAATAGTACATCCAAGAAAATTCAAAATCGGAGATTGGGTACTATGCAAAGTGATGGGAAACACCTTGGTACCCGGAGATGGCAAGTTAGGGCCTAATTGGAAAGGACCTTACAAGGTGGTTGGATTAGCAGGAAAAAAGGCATACCACTTGGAAGATAAAGACAACAAAGCCATTCCCAGGCCATGGAACACTGCCAATCTCAAACTATTTTATTTTTAGCTTTTCTTTCAAGTATTTGTAATTTTTTCTTTCTCAATAAAACAAGTAGTTTCTTTTCAGTATAGTTGTTTCATTCTGTAAAAGATTGTTTTAGTGAGTTAGGTACACTGAAAGCATAGTTGGCCGGAGTAACCAACTTTGCACTCTCTTCAGCTAAGATTAGGATCAATGCTGAAGAAGTTGGCTGGAAAAACAAACACCCCTCCTAAGCCCAGGATAAAGATCCAGGCTGCAGGACATTTAGCAGGAATAACCAAACACTTTACTCTAGGTTAGCAGAAATAACCAATTTAGAGGTTGGCTGGAAAAACCAACACCCATCCTAAGCCTAGGATAAGGATCCATGCTACAAGACGTTTGGTCAGAATAACCAAACACTTTACTCTAGGTTGGCAGGAATAAACCAACGTAGAGGTTGGCTGGAATAACCAACACCCCTCCTAAGCCCAAGATAAAGATCCAGGCTGCAAGACGTTTGGCAGGAATAACCAAACACTTTACTCTAAGTTGGCAAAAATAACCAACTTAGAGGTTGGCTGGAAAAACCAACATTTATTGTTCTTCGGCCGAGATAAGGATCTAGGCTGAAGAAGTTGGCTGGAAAAACCAACACTTAGTACTCTTCAGCCGAAGTAAGGATCTAGGCTGAAGAGTGGTTGGCTGGAAAAACCAACGCTTATTGTTCTTTAGCTGAGATAAGGATCAAGGCTAAAGAGGTTGGCAAGTATGGCCAGTCAGATTGTAAAGTTATGACCAGGATAAGATATCTCGGCGCGAGAATATTATACTTCATTTAAATCACAGTTAGAAAGTTACATGCATGGCAGTTAATCGAAATAACAGTTGTAACAAAAGAGATTTCATTGATCATACAAAGTCAAAGTACAAAATGAGGGACTTCAGCCCGGTTACAGTCTCTCTTTCCAAAAGGCAAAAAAGAAGAAAAGTACATAGTCAAGCAAACCGGTCATCTAAGTCAGCATCTAAAACCACCTAGTCTTCGCCCAGAGGTAACTCGGTCATAGCAACCACACTCTAGTTAAGCTTGGTTAGAAGCACAACATCGGACACAGCTGGCAAAGATGGGATGGAGACCTCTGGAGTTGGGGAGGTAGACTGGCGACCGGATTGAGTGTTGTCTTCTGGAGCTTCATCTTCATCATCCTCCTCCAAAAATTGTTGCTGAATGGTAGCAGCATACTCTGCCAGTGAGCTCGGTATGAAATATGGAGGAGGATTGAAGACCTCAGTCTCAGCTCCATGACCGAGCTGCGCCACAGCCTCCCTCCACCCGTATTTAAAGAACAGGTCCTTCGCAGCTTCACACTGCTTGATGTATAGGGCTTCGCCTTCTTTGAAACCGCGGTTCTCCGCATCCTCCAGTTTCTTCTCAAGCTTTGTTATTTTGGCATTCTTTTTTCCTTCAAGCTTGGCTAGCTCGCGCAGATATTTATCTTTTATCATGGTTGCAGCCTTTTGCTTGTTTGCTTCAGCCGAGCTAACAAGACCGGTCAGACAACCATTCTCGGTTTGTAGCTCGGCTATCTGCTTCCTGGTCTGCTCTAGCTCGGTGGTTTTTCGGTTACCTCGGTCATTGCCTGCCTTGTCATTTTGCGAAGTTCCAATACACGCTTGTAAGCGATGTGGTTCTTCTGCATGGCCTACAAAAAAATGGAAAGAGACTTGTAGTAAAACTGAGCAAAAAGTTGTGCAAATTAGGAAGATAAGCAAAGGAGGTTACTTACCAGCACCATTGACTTTGTGGCCGAACGAATGGCCTTTAGCTCCGTGAGATGGTTGTGGTGCTCCATGTCGGCTAGAAAGCAAACGCTCTTGGCCAAATTGAATGCCATTAGGTGGTCTTTTTCAGTGACCACTGAATCAGTATCCCGTATAGCACGGTTCTGAAAAGTGATCTTTAGAGCCCACTTGGAAGAGCTAGCTCAGTCAGAGCGCTCCAATTGTGGGCTCGGTGGAGGGCTTGGCGGAAGGATGGTATCTTCTTCATCAACAAGGCGTGGCTCGGTTGTGGAAGTTCGAGCACGCTTGTTTGGACGAGATGATGAGGGTTGATGGGATGGAAGGGCCACCACGGTCTCCTGAGTCTGACCGGCTGGTGGTACCTCGGGCTGGTTTTTTTCAGTCAGGAGGGCCCTTACAGCTCATTTCTTGGCCATCTCTTGTTCAGCGGTTAGAGGGATCAAATTGATTTGGGGCAAGGTTGGGTCCGGTTCAGGAGAGGCTTCCAACCAAAAGTCAGTTACCTTGGTCTTTCGTTTACCGCTATATCGGTAGGTCGGCTCAAAATTCAATAGCTCGGTCCAACTTCAGTTTGGATATCGCAGCGCGGCACGAAGAACATTCAAGTTGGGGTAACTGTATTGGGACTTGAGAAAGTTCAAATTTGCATGAAGGAAGACAACAGTTAGTTCGGTTCAGGAAGTGAAAACCGAAGTAAAGAAAAGCATGCAATGAAGTCGAGGTAACCCTACTTGCTACACCCTTGTTCTAATTTATTCTGTGGCCAAGGATCTAGGCTTGTTGGTCCTCAAAGTTCCCAGATACCCAGAAGAAATTATCATCATTCACGTCTTTATCCGGGGTATTCTTTATTATTTTTTTCACGCCAGCGCCTTATTCTTAAATAGTAAACCCAGCCATCTTCGGCCGATCCTATGGAATATTGATGGAAGAGCTCGGCTAGACCGAGATTAAGGCTAGCTCGGTGGTTTAGCTCGGCGGTTTAGCTCGGCAATGCCATTTATTATGTGATAAGAATTGCTGGAAAGTTGGGTAGGGCAGAGCTTGGTTTGTCTAAGGAATTCACAAAGAAGGGGTTGTACAGGGAATCGCAGACCGCACTCTACGATGGAAATAACATTAAAAGGGACAAAGCCTTGTTTTCTCCAGGGGACAGTGTCTAGTTCGGCTAGTGAAAGGTGGACATCATCTAGAATTTGGTAGTCCTTACGGAATTCGGCTATCGCCCCTGGTGAGTTTACTAAAAACCTATATTTACCCATTGATTATTAAATTATCAATAAATTAGCTGAAGGTTTATCTCGATCAAGAAAAGGCGCCTAGTAGCTCGGTTGAGCAATCAAAGGAGTGCCTGGCCAACCTAAGTCTGCAAAGTAAAAAAAAAGGGTGTTAAGCACTAATCATTGGACCGTGCTACAAAAAACAAGGGCAAGATAAATGAAGTCCTAGCTCAGCTACACAAGATGCTATCAGTTTTTAGCTCGGTTTAAGCAAGGGGCTTTTTTAACCCGGTTGAGCCTTTGGGGCAGCATTCTTAGTTCGATTTATACTAAGGAAGCTGGTTTAGCCCTAAGTTGTAGCTCCGTCAGAGGTTAAGGCTTTCTAAGTACGGTATTTCGCAAACCTAGTACGGTTCGATTGCTCGGTTAGATGAAGCTAAAGGTACCTAACCTATGGAAACTACAAGTATAGTGTGGAGTTATAGTTCAATTGTCAGGTGCAGCTAGGCATGCAACCGAGGCAAACAAATTTTTAGTTCAGTTGAAATGTAATTTTGGATCAAAATCAGTGTTTCTCAAATTATTCGAGGTTCTACTACATGGATTTTTCCCAGAAAAATAGAAGCAAAGATGGAATATGTGTTTTGCAAAAAACATACAAATACGCATATTATGTGTTGCAAACAAGTGTGAAATCAACAAAAAGGAAATCAGTTTGAGCAAACATACCAGTTCAAGACGAGTATACTAAAGATGAAAGTAATGGTAGCAGAAAACACGAACTCAGCAAAATGCAGGGTCAAGTAGGAATGGAGACTCAGAGAGAGGGAAGAAGGTGAATAGTACGAGTAAATTATTCAAAAAGTAGGGTTTTGGTGAAAAGCTCAAGTTTTGGACGGGACTCTTCAAATATCGCGAGGTACGAGGGCGGCGTGACAGCTACACTGGGCCAATAAGGGTGTGCCACGTGTCCTTGGAATAAGAAGCAGTTCAGTTACAAAGATTGAAGAGACGTTTTTCGACCAGGCATATTAAAGTAGCCCGGTGTGAGTTTAACTTGGTTGGAAGGCTGAAGTTTCTAGCTCGGTTAGAAGGCCAAGGTTTTTTAGCTTGGTTGACAAGCTAAAGCTTTTAGCTCGGCTGGTGACAGGTAATCCCTATCATGCTGTGCAGATGGAATTAAGGGGCAATTGAAAGGGTAATTTATGTGGAAATTGGGCCGAGCTAGGTGATGGGCCGTTCTATGGGCTACAGTGAGAAGGACTGAGTAAAAGGGCTTGATAGTTAGCCCGGTCCCAGAGAGCCTTCAGATTAGCTGGTCGAGAAGATTGCGATTAGCTCGGTCACCACTTCGGCCTGATGATGATTAGCTCGGTCAAACCATCTTGAGTCGAGGCATTGTTGGCTTCTGCTTAGGACCTTGCTGTTAGATAGCTCGGTCCAAGCTCATTATGTATAGCACGGTTTCAGACAACCCAGTTGGAATATGTCAACCGAGGTACACGCGCAGTGAAAGGAAGAACCAAGCTAGTTGGAGCTCGGTCTAGTCTGCGGCTTTAGCGTGGCCATGTTATCTCGATCGTATTAACATCCAACCATGGTAAAACCATCTCACTTGGTTTAAGCAGTGAGGGGGGTGTTGAATGATAAGCATTATCTTTCAGGAATGTGATTCCTAGGAGGACTCTACATGGAGGAGTAACAGTCCTACTAGGATTGTGCCACACGGAACCTATAAAAGCTCATAACATCACCTATGGAGAGGTAACACAACTTTGATTCCTGAATACACAGAGCTTTTTGTCTATTTGTCTATTTTGCTGACTTAGGCATCGGAGAGGTATCCGGCATACACCCACCGGTTAGCTCACGTTTGTGTTTTCAGGGAGTAAAGCAACGTCGTACGGAGGAGCGCAGACTTGATCAACCGGATTATACAAGAAGGTTTATTCCTTTCCTGTACAATTATAATTTTTTTCAAACTATTAAGGTTTTTTCTTTCTTTCTTTTATCTGTGTTTATTCCCATTTTATGGTCATTAATCTCATTTTAATTTTCCTCTTTATCACTCTTTTTTTTTTTTCACACTCTCTTCTATTTTTATTGTTTTTCTTTTGCAAATCATTTTTTTACAAATCATTATTGATCATTTTCAGCCGAACCAATAAATGCGTTAACTCACTTTAGAGATGAGGGCTATTCTTCTCAAATCCAGGTTGGTTGATAGATACGTGGGTAATAACTATTGATCGAGTCTGCTTGTCCTTGGGAAACAACGAGAGAATGGATGAAATCAGTCTAAGCCCTCGTTTGGGAACATGTTTTTTTAGTAATTTTTTAATTTTTTAACTAAAATATAATGTAAAAAAAACTAATATTTTTAGGATGACTTTTTAACTTTTTACAAAAAGATATGTAAAAAGTAAAGAATTTTTTTTTTTGACTTTTTAGTATAAATTGTTAATTTTTTGACTTTTTTAATAACTTTTTGACTTTTTAATTTAAAAAAATCACTTGTCAAACTCGCCCTACCGCTCAAACTCCTATGGTTCATGGTTGCCAATCCATTTGAAATATCCAAAAGAATAGCTTTGTTGGTCTTGAATGAATCCCTTTATCGGTGAGCGGACAAGCGCCCATTGTTTTTAATCTTTCTTTTGTCATGTAGCTTACAAGCTCATTTCTTTGGCATAAATTACTGTTAACTATCCTTGACTTATTTAGTTGACTTCAAACATGATTTAGGTTTCATTTGGAGCATATTATTTTAGTAACTTTTTAATTTTTTATAAAAAATTGTGTAAAAAAATAGAGAGTGATGTGATAATTTATAATGACTTTTTAACTAAAATATATAGTTGACAAACGAGGCATTATATTTGTAATAAGTTTTTAAGGCCTTTTTTGAAAGCAAGGATTCTAGTGAAAAAATCACTATAAATTGTCAAATCATTTTATTTTATTTATTTATTTTTGTGTACATCTTTTTATAAGAAGTTAAAAAATATTACAAAAAAACTAATTTTCAAACTGGCTAATTTTTTTTTTTTAAATATATGAATAAATTTGTTAGTTTGACTAGAATATATATATATATATATATTTTCCCAATAAATAAGAGATTAATTACATTAAATTGAAGGGGAATTTTTTTTAAGGTCCCTAGTATTAAGACTTTATAGTATAAAGGACATCTAATATTTTCATAATGTCTAAGGTCCCTCAATTTGATCTAGAGAAATTCTGGTCCAGAGAAATTCTCTCTAACCTAGAGAAATTCTCTGTTTCTCTGCAAAGAAATTTCGATTTTGTTGAAATGCCTTCAAAAGTAAAAAGCTAAACATTAAGTTTCTGTTTCTATTAAAGAGACATTTCAATTCTACTGAAATTAATCATACTTTTCCCTCCAAGAGTACATAAGGAAGAATACCCATGAAAATGCCAAACAGTCCATTGAAAGAAAATTAAAGACATAGCTGGGTAATAGCAAGAGGGTAAGTGGGATTTAGTTGGATAATCACAATACCTTGAGAGCCTCTTCTTTCATGGAAATCCTTTAAAACTAATCCTTTAGAAGTTGAGAGCAAAGCCCTTGTTGCAGTGAAGGAAAATTCTAGAACTCAAATCTAAAGAAAATCCCTCTCAAACCTAGAGAAATTCACTCAAACTCAGAGAAAATCTCACTTTAACCCAGAGAAAATTCAAGAATAATTCAGAGAAAATTATCAAATTTAGAGAAAATTCGATTCAGAGCAAATTGTCAAATCCAGAGAAAATTCAATGGTAATCCAGAGAAAATTGCCAAATCCAGAGAAATTCAACACTGTCAGCACATTTCTCTGGATTCAGAGAAATTTTGAACTTGAAAGTAATAAAAAAAGGTGCAAGTAATAAAAAAAAAAAGGTGCTAAATTCAACTTGAAAGCATTATACTGACAATGTTAGCAAGTTCCAGAAACATTGTGCCTTTGGGCTTTCCTACATACTTTACCTGGGAACAATCAGATTTGGTTAATTTTATCCTTTCATTGATGTTAGCCAAAGACCAAATTGCAGCCAATTCACCACGACTTCACAGTGTGAAAATCCAGACTTACATATTGACAGTACAAGCTTCTTAGAGTCCAAACTTGATTAAACAAATGTATGATCCTTTTAAGTCACCCACTTTTCCCAAAACAAACATATGTTTTAAGGAATTCATTGGACAAAATCTGTTTTCAAGTGGAGTTTGTGTCAGTTTCCTCTACTGCTGCCTCTTCCTCAAGCTTCTTTTTCCAATATTCTTCAAGTAGGGGTCCAAATATTGCTTTTCCAAAAACAACTCCAATTCTACAAAATCCAGAAAATCAAAAGACGTTATATTCAACACTTAGAGAAATTTTGAACCTGAAGATGTTATATTCAACACTAGATATATATATATATATGCGGACATTGTATATATATATGTATGTATCATATATATATATACATTTATCAACAATGAAGAGATAGAACAAACTATAGAACCAGAGGACGTTGCGTCCGTAGAGTCAGCGAAGATCAACCTCGAATCGGTGATCGCGAACGTTCAATCGACTCCTCTGCTTCCATTTACGACTCGGCCGATGTGTTTCTCGCCATCGTCTACTTCGAATTCATCAAAACGACTCTTGGTCCGACTCTATAGCGAGCAAATACTTTGCCAGTTAACCACCTGTAACCCATTTGGTAGAGACCCAAAAATAAGAGAGAGAAGAAGACATGATTCACACACCACACCTCTCTCTCTCTCTCGCTCACTATTTCTCTGTGTGTTTTTGTGGTGAATTTATTGTTTGTTTTGTGAATGGATTACTAGTCTTCTTCTCTTACCGTCGATGATGAATTTGAGAAACTTGTTCTTCGTATGAACCCACCAAGGTACTACTTCAATTCTCATCTTTCTTGTTTTTCTTCAATTGGGTTATTCTCTGTTGTTGAAATCGAAATGGGCTATGCTGTTTTGCAAATTCTATTTGTTTTATTGCTTGTTAAAGATTGAAAAAATTGTCGTGGTTTTGACAATTTGGTCTGTTGAATTGAGTGATATTCTGAGAAAGAGAGAGAGAGAGAGAGAGAGAGAGGTGAAGGGTTGAAGTCGTGAGGTATATCAAATTTCTTTGTAATACATGAGTGTAGGGTTGAGGGACCTTAGACATCATAAAATAATATTGTGGATCTCTTCCATTACTTAAAATTGGAGAGGGACCTCAGACTAATTTTCCTTAAATTGAATAGTTATAATCTAGTACATAGTTATTACTTTTAGTAAGTATTAACGATCATTGACTTATTTAGCTCATTCCAAATAGGATCTACATTTGCTCATAAGTTTAGAAAATGTTATCTTCACTTAAAAAGGTACATCTGAAAAAATTTCACTTCAATTTCTGCTTTCCATCCATGTGAATCACTCATTTTAAAAGGTGTATTTGTATTTCATTGCACTACACAAAAAGTATAACGAGAAGAAGAGAGAAATGGCATTTGATAACTCAATTTAACACTTAAAATCAATATTAATGGATATTCAATTAAGTTTATTTATTAATCACAATTAGTATTATTTAAAAATTTAATCGGGGCCCGAAAAAAGAGACAACATGCAGAGCTTCTCTCTCTAGAGAATTCCTGTGATAACCCTACTCCGTATTATGCTTTAATTCTTTAACCAGACTTGTGAATATGCATTTGGCGTGAAATTGCATGTTTAATTATGTGATTTATATGACTTTACATTTATATCTATTGTTCGTAGGAAAACCTGTTGAAATTATAACTTTGAACGGAAAATTGAAAGCTTTAGAAGCACCAGAAACCAAAATTGATTAAATATTTGTGATCAGTATAATTTTAGAGCCTAAAGCCTAATGAAGAGTTTGGTAAAATTTTGATTCAGAATTAATTAATTCGATTTAATTAAAATAAACCTTTACATCAAGACTAATCCTTAATTAATCAACCTTGATTAGGAAGATGAATATATATGAGCTACAGTTCTAGAGTCATAGACTTAGACTCAACAAAATCTTGCTAGAGAAAAAACCTAAGGAGGAATAAGAGAGAAAGGGAGGAGATCAACATAGAGCTTGGAAACTTGAAGAATTTGGAAGAGAATTCAAGAATTAAACACTAGGTATGTAAGATTCAACTTGAACTCTTGGAATAACACTTCAAGTGCTTGAATTCAAGGAAGAAAATGAATATTAAAAACCTAAGTGAGTTAGGGTTTTGAGTTGTAAGTTTAATGGAGTGTAGACGCGCCCGAATGTCCCAGGAAAATCCCGTTTTGTTCATTAGGCTCACTACAGTTCGGACTCAAATGTCACGGGTCTGAATCTAATCTCGCAAAGTGCAATACAAGACTGATAAATCACCAAAAAGTCCAATCCGGCAAATCGTTTTGAAAAACTAATTTTTAGAAAGAAGTGCCAAACATGGACTGCTTTGCCAGATACAGAGTCGCCACTTAAATATTTATTTTGGGAAATTTAGGAAACCCTAACTCGTTGCCTAAGGCCACGTGTCCGTCATCACCAAAGTTGCCTCGGCTCGGGAACTTTGGTACGAGAGGGGAAGGTCATCTATGAGCACCCCCACTCGCCCAATCAAAGATCGGCTTGTACTAAGCATGATATCTTGTTTTTGAAAACACATGTGCTCTTATTCCGGTTATTAACCTAGAATTACTATGTGATGCGCATAGCATACAAGTATAGACTAGATTACCTAACTTGGAACAAAGCATTGTATATTCGTTTTGAAAACGGTTTGTTACTCGCAAGTAGGCTAAAATATGGATTTTGCCACCCTCAAGTGGGCTTAGAAAAACATAGTGATTTGCCACTCTCAAGTGGGCTTAAAACTCGCAATCAATGAATTGTCCCAATTCAAGTAACCCACCTTTCACCCACAGGCATTCAGGCAGTTATATCACATAAGCAAATAGCCTCATGGCAAGCATGCTATCATGGCAACACTCACACTCATGCAAGATGCTAAAGCATAAACACTTACAGTGTACTCCGAGCCAAAAAAGAAGCTAGTTAGTAACCAATGCATGATCCTAGCTATGTCAAGAATGCCTAATACAATACATGCAAAATGCAACTAAGATAGGCTCGGCTATTCTAAAATGTCATGTGAGATACAACTAATACATGTATTCAACTTGGAATTGAAGTACAATGCAATTAGTATAATGCGCCGAGCCCGGTGCATGCAAGACAGATGAATGGATGCAAACATGCGAGCAAAAGGATACTAATTGAAACATGCCCTAAAACTAACCATCGTAAGCTAGTAAATAAAAGGAAGAAAGAAGTGGGGGTTGGAAGACATACATCACACACACGCACACTTATTACAAAATTTGCCCTCTCGACGGAGGGTCCAAATAAATAATACAGAATCGCCTAATTAACTAACTATTCTAGCTAATTAATTATTACAAAACAAGTTGAAACAAACAACTATTCTAAGTTAACAAAGCACTGAAATGGCCTCATGATGAGGGATGCATACATGCTCGAATCGCCTCGCTCGGAAATCTATCGCGATGCCCCAACTTGCCTCTATTTGCAATTGACCTCAGAACACTGCACAAAGCTCCGAGCACGAAACTCCACCACAGGAATTGTGGGAAGGTGGCGACCACTATTGGCCTTGGAGACCACCTGCCAACCACTTTTGTGGGGAAAAACAAAAAAAAAGTGGTCGGCCAGCCACTAAATCTGGTCGGCCGACCAGTTTCTGCCCCTGGTTTCTGGTTTTCTGCAACATAAGGCAAGAGAGAGAGATGGCAAAGTGTTCGCAACACATGTGTGCACGACCACTCTCCCCATCATTGCATAAGCTCAATGGAGTGTAGTCCTTGACCCTCGAGCCACCAATCACGCATCTCGATGCATGATGGCTGAGGAGTCGAATTGCACGACTCAATGTGAAATAAAAACACATACAAGGGTAGTCAAGAGTGTCGGCGACTGGGAATCGAGGCACGTTTCATCATTTCAAGCATGAAACGTCCCTCGTTCCCCGTGTTTGGACTAACCCCTATTCCAAACATGATGCAACAAACAAGGCATGCACCAATGCAACTCTACCATGCAATCTTAATGCAATACAACTAAGTCGTGCAAACATGCAAGGGATAACATGCAAACATGCAACTAGCATACACAATGCTATAAACTAACAATGGCATCCTCAATGCACATGACACTTAGCATACACAATGCACGTAGAAACTAACATACACAATGTGATAAACAAGGCATGCATAATGTAACGATCAATCATGCGACAACAAGGCATACTCAATGCTATGAACTACAATGGCATACTCAATGCAAAATGGACTTAAACCAAAATGGATAGGCCTCAGCCATGCCCAACTCAGTGGCCATTGGGATGAAATGAAGGCACGAAATACAAAACATGCATGCACAATGCATTGGCCAATACAAGAGGCCCAAGAGCACAACTCTCAAGAGTGCTCAAAGAGTGACAAATGTGCAAGTGTAAATACACTAAGTGCACTGAAATTAAGTAAGAAATGATGCCAAATCATTCAAACAAAGCAAGTAGAGCATGCAAGGGTCCTAAGGCATGAGAGCTATCAAAGAGTTCTACACATAAGGCATGTAATGCATGGAAAATATGCCTGAACTAAGCATGGAGGGAGTTCAAATAGGTCTTAACAACGACCAAAATGTGCTAAGATGAGGGCCCAAAGTCCTAGGCATGCAAGCATACACACTAAGGCGTGAACTAGGCACCAATGCATAACCATCAAAGGCATTCAAAACATGAACGAAGTGAGAACATGGCAAGTCTATATGTTCTGAAATGTGATGTTAAGTGATTCCAAATCAAGTACACAACACAAATAAAGCATGCAATGGTGCTCAAAGCTTGAGGCAAGCAAGAGCATTTACACTACAAGTATACAAAACATGAAGCATGTGATTAAGACAACCAAAACAGTCATAGTACATGTTAATATGAGACTAAAACATGCATGGATGGAAGCCGAAATGTGTTAGCATGAGGGGTATGAGGCATAATGCATACAAGGCAAATAAGGTGGATTACACTACACCTATTAGGACCAAGCATAGGATGACTCAACCAACAAAAATCAAAGTTATATAATGGCAAAATAACCCTAAATAAGCATTGAAATGATGGCTCGCAAGCAAAGGCATGAATGCATACACAATGTCTCATGTTAAGGCATAAAAAGGGAGCCCTCCAACGCATTGATTGAGTGACAAATGCAAGTGCACGGCCATGAAACATGGATTGAAATAGCATAACTAATGATGCCAAATCACTGAAATGAGCCAAGTAATGCATGCTAGTGGACCCGATGCACAAAGCAGACAAGCTAAGTTGAACCAAAGCTATACAAAGCAAATCATGGATGACCAAGAAAACCAAAATCAGACCTTAAACATGGATAAACATGAACAAAGTCTTCTTGAAGTCAAGCCAAAAGCATGCTAAAAAGACATGTGCCAACATGATGCATGTTAGTCTATTTTATGGGATTGCATGGCAAGTGTATGGAGCATGCAAAGGCCAACCGAACCAAACCAAAACAGAGTCATGACCTAGTAAAACATCACCAAAAACATGCTAAAATGGGAAGAAAACAAGCTAGAATGACATGTCAAGGCATGAAGCATATAAAGCTAGTTTAAGGGATTTATACTACAAGTGTATTAGGCATGCAAGAGCCAACCAAACCAACCCAAAACGAATCTAAGGCATGTTAAAACATCACCAAAACCCTACTAAGATGGCTCGAAATCAAGCTAGAAACACATGCTCAAACATGAGGCATACAAGACTAGATTGTGTGATTTACACTACAAGTGTATTAACCATGCAAGGGGTGACCAAACTAAGCAAAAACAGTGGTATGCCTCAACAAAATAACCACAAATACAAGCTAAGACATGGCCAACACACACTTACCAAAGGTGCTCAAACATGAGGCAAATGAAGCATGTAAAGAGGACACAAAGGAGAGAGGGTGACCATCTCCTTCTTAGGACCTTAAAACACCATCCCCACCACTAGAATCCCTCTAGATTTCAGTGGTGAGAAGGCCAATACAAGGTGGTCCCGAAGCTCACAAAGATGGCACAAAAATGAGGCCAAACAAGGCCTAAGAGGGGGTAAACAATCCCAAACACCAAAGTGATCTAAACAAAGATCAAAAGCATGCAAAAACACAACTTTTATCAGTTATAAGTTAAGCTCAAAACAGCATGCAAGATAGGCTAAAAGCTTAAGCAAGAAAGGGGGATTTAAGGTTCAAAAACTCAGCCTTGATGAACTTCTTCAAAGCTGCACCTCCAGCAGGTTTTTTTGAGCTTAAACCAAACCAAAAACTCTAGAAACAACCTCAAGATGCCTCAGCAACAAAAGAATGGTGCTTGGCTTGGAGGTTGTGTGCACAAGTGAAGAGACAAAGCACTTTAAGGCACAAAATATGGAGATATAGAGGGAGATATATGCTCAAGCCTTAGGAAAAATTCAGAACCTAAGACAAGAGAGAGAGCCTTTTCTCTTATAGAAAAACAAGCACCAAGCTTGTTGAAGAAGTTTGAAGCTAGATGCAATCCCTTCATACACGTGTATGGAGGATGCAATCTGTGCACTCCAGCTGGCACAGCTGGCATCCACAACACCTGTAGAATATGCAGGAAGGCCGTCGACCAGTTAAAGTGGTTGGCCCGCCACTTTTTCTGGTCGGCTAGCTAGTTTTTCTGGTCGGAAGGAAAATTCTGCTTTCCAGGTCCAACTTCAAATGGCCATAACTCCTTCCTATGAACTCATTTTCAGGTCATTATTTTGTCCAAATTGAAGCCCCAGAAGTAAGCTTTCCAATGGTGGCAGCCTTGCATCAAAATTCCAACTATGAAAAAAGTTATGCTTGTTTTGGTGAAGCCGCGCAGTTTTGGTCCTACCCAAATTCATGCCGAACTTCTCCCAAACTAGTTTTCGTCTCTCCTTTCCTCTTTTCTTCAACTCCAAACCCCTAAAAAAAGTGTTTTGAAAGATTTTTTTAAAAGACTTCGTCTCTCTTTCATTAATTTTCACTTTGTCCTTGCTCGATTTACCGAAAAGCGTGACATTTAACAAAATGCGAGTGTTGGAACATCGTAGAAACTTTATTTTCAAAACATTTTAAAAGAGAGGGTTTCAAGGTCTAAAATCTTTTGATCAAGATTGTTTTGGTCCAAAAGGGGTATGAAGTTGAGATTTGTCTCTCTCTTTGCCAAAGAAACTGAACTTTTTCCTTGCACACATTTCTCCACCAAGTAAACCATCAGTAGTGCCCAAGTCTTAAGGGAGATCAAAAATGGGGTGTCTACAGTTGCCCCTCTTTAACAGAACTCGGAAGTCAAGAAGTAACGGGAGTGAATGTCAAAGCTCAAAGATGACCCATTTTTGACAAGGCCGAAGACTTGGACAAACAAACAAAATACAGATGTAATTGGTTGAACCCACAAGCTGCCTACGTATCCCTTTACAAGGAATCAAACCAGCGTAGTTTAGGGGCAGGATGCAAAATGTTATGCAGGAAGATTTTGATAATTGGACTTATACGCTACGCAAAGCCGATTTGGGTGGTGCGAACAGACAGGTGCACCTGCTATTGTTAACCGGTTTTGATAATTGGACTTATACGCTACGCGAAGCCGATTTGAAAATTAGGCTTATACGCTACACGAAGCCGGTTTGAAAATTGGACTTATACGCTGCGCGAAGCCGGTTTGAAAATTGGACTTATACGCTGCGCGAAGCCGGTTTGATAATTCAGGATTTATGCAATGCAATGCAATGTAATAGCTAGGAAGTGAAGGTACCTTATAGGGGCAATTGGCAATGACCTACCTCATGCTACTGGGGACCTTCCTTTTCTTCTCGGTTGAATCATAGGTACTACTTTTCTCCCTGACTATGGTCGTAGCTTTCCCTATTCTCCAACAGGGTGACAGACTAGGTTGGTTCATCATCTAGAATTGAGGCGCATACACATGCTATCTCAATCTATGGGGCTGCCATATAGATTTCAAGCCGAGGATATACCCTTGGGTATTTACACTAGACTTTAGTCTTCGAAATCCCGAACCTTTGCGTTCTAGGCATGAGCCATTCGAACTCTAGTTTTCACCATCTCAGTTGGTCTCCTAGGAACTCACCGCAAACACAGGCAGGTGGCTATACCAGACCACCGGAAGTCGTTCGGGCATGACAAACACCAAAGGAATTGCACCTTTAGAGGATTTAAGGTCTCTTAGACCAGAATAAAACAAATATGATGCAATGGATGTAATAGATAGAGCAATAGATGCAAATGGGGTAACACACTCCAACCACGTTGGAATCGTGAGAGGAGGAAGAACAAAAAAAAAAACCAATCAGGAGCGCATTCCACGCAACCGGAGATAAATTCCAAACACGCTGAAATCGTGTGAGGAAAGGGACACTCTAACCACGCTGAAATCGTGAGAAGAGGCCTGAAAACAACCGCCTAGGTGCATACACAACGCAACCTGAGATGACTTCCAAACACGCTGAAATCGTGTGAGGAAAAGAACACTCTAACCACGCTGAAATCGCAAGAAGAGGCTCAAAAACAACCGCCTAGGTGCATACACAACACAACCTGAGATGAATTCCAAACACGCTGAAATCGTGTGAGGAAAGGGACACTCACACCATGTTGAAATCGTGAGAGGAGGTCGAAAACAAAACACCCAAGCGCGTACACGACGCAACCTGGGATAAATTCCCAACACGTTGAAATCGTGTGAGGAAAGGGGCCCTCAAACCACGCTGAAATCGTGAGAGGAGGTCGAAAACAAAACGCCCAAGTGCGTACACGATGCAACCTGGGATAAATTCCAAACACGCTGAAATCATGTGAGAAAAGGGACACTCAAACCACGCTGAGATGAATTCCAAACACACTGGAATCGTGAGAAGAGGCCTGAAAACAAAACGCCCAAGCGCATACACGACGCAACCTGGGATAAATTCCAAACATGCTGAAATCGTGCGAGGAAAGGGACACTCAAACCACGTTGAAATCGTGAGAAGAGGTCCGAAAACAACTGCCCAAGTGTGTACACAACACAACCTGAGATTAATTCCAAACACCCTGAAATCGTGTGAGGAAAGGGACACTCAAACCACGCTAAAATCGTGAGAAGAGGCCTGAAAACAAAACGCCCAAGCGCGTACACGACGCAACCTGAGATGAATTCCAAACACGCTGAAATAGTGTGAGGAAAGGAACACTCAAACCATGCTGAAATCGTGAGAGGAGGTCCGAAAACAAACCCCCCAGGTGTGTACACGGCGCAACCTAAGATAAATTCCAAACACGCTGAAATCGTGTGAGGAAAGGGACACTCAAACCACGCTGAAATCGTGAGAGGAGGTCCGAAACAAACTATCAGGCGCGTGCTCGGCGCAACCTGAGAAAGCCCCGAAGGACAACAATCCTAAACGCAGCTCGGTGTAAAAGGAAAAATGGTACAAGATAACACAAGATGCAAATAAACGCAATAAGTGCGATGATACAGTACATGTTACAAGCAATGTAGAGCATGATGTTTAGGGAATGCAATAAACAAACAAAGCGGCACTTTAGAAAGCACCTCATCGAGTGAGTGGCGGTAAACCGCTTTACTCTGACGAGGATCTCCCCTCCATTGTGTTCTTCGAACACTTACCTTCAACTCGCAGTACAAAGGTCCTGAAATGCTAACAAGGGATAGCTTCTACATGCAGAAACCACAAATGTCATTTTTCTTTCTGATCATATTCATAACTTTCCTTCATTGCAAACATAGCCAAGATAACTTTGACGAGGAATGGTACTCAAGGAGAGCATTTCTGATCGCCATTCTGGCCTGAAACAGTGAAACAGTTAACACAGTATTCTGTTCACTTTAAACACACAGCTCGTATCAGCACACTGCTCATTTTAAACACGCAGCTCATGACACAGTATTCGGTATATTCGGCACACAGCTCATACAAGACACTGCTCATTCTGAACATACGAGATGCAATGACGAAACTTGCAGAAGTTGAAACAAACTCAGATGCCCGACATTTTCCCTCTTTTCTTTTGCTTTGCAGCCTAGAACTTTCATAGCTTCAGATAGGTCCTGGTTTTTCCATTCTAACATGACCTGGGTTGAACCCTGCAGTTTTTGAAAGCACAAAATCTTGTTTTGCACAAATGTGGAGAACGGCACGGCACTCTGAGCACAAAACGATTTTTTTGAAATTGAGAGTGAGAATAAGTTCTCAACTGGGTATTGAGCCTACGACTAAACACAACATACCACGACTCAACAACAAAGAGAAAGATAAGGTAAGACAACCTAAACACATCTATAGACACCCGAAACGACTCAAAACAAGAATCGAGACAAACAAAATGACTGACACGACACATAGACGCGTTCCAATGGCAAGAGACCTCTCAGTGCATGGGGAGCTAGTTTCTCCGGGTATTGTTTCCCACCCTTTCTCATTTATGATTCTCACATCACTCGGCCCTCAGGCTCTATTTTTCTGAAAAGCCCTTTTCCTCACTTTTTCTCTTAGCGCACATCTCTCTATTCTTCAATCTCTCATTTTAACAAAAAGTTGCGGGCTCTTGCCCCCAGCATGCTGCTAGATTCTCTTTCTTCCGCTCACACCCAGTGAGTTCCTCCCACAGAGGAGTTGCCCTAAAACTGGGTGTGTAGCAAATCTGCAGCTGACATCAGTTGACGATACTCTGCTGGGGAGTTTGGACGTGATCAGATCTGTCCAGATGAGGGAGTGGAATATCTTGATCCATTCCAGTTCGTGCTTCGCACTTGGCTTGATACCTCACTGCTTGAAGGATGAGAGAGCTTTCTACCCTTTTGCGGTTAGCTTCAGCGGTGCCCTTTTCCGGCAGGTATGATGCCCTTTATGGCAAGTGCATTGATAAAAGGGAAAAGACAGAAAACCTGACTCAACTGTGCCCTTAGTTCATCATTTTGACCATTTTTTGTTTTTGGCTTCTGCTAAAACAATTTTAACCAAAATGAGAGTTAGATTAACACGCTTGTTCGATTTTCTGATTTGAAATCATGCAAGTCAGGTTATGAGCACTGAAAATTTTTCCTTTTTTTTTGGTCCAAGAAATGGTCCAGTTTTAGAAAAATGGAATAATTTTCGAGAGAATTAGTCAACCTCATTAAAAATTCTCAAAAACTATTTTTGCAAATGGCCACTGCTCAACCAGCTCACGATTTACTCTTGAGATGCACAACCTCAGATCCAAAATAATGAAAAATTGCCCCTTGTCTGAACGGCACTGCATGGCAACTGAATGTTGCCCCTAGTCTGAATAGCACCGCAGCACTGCACGGCAACGGAAAGTTGTCCCTAATCTAAATAGCATCGCAGCACATGGCAACCAGTCCTTACAGTGACCATTACCACCGAACTCTCGGATATAGAGAAGACAAAAATGATCAGAACCATTACATGGACATAGTCAATTTGGAAGTGTTTATGGCTGGATTTCAGAATGAAGTTGGCTACGTATCCCAAACATGGGAATCAAGCCTGACGTAGTTCCGGGGGTAAGGTACACTCGGGTATTAACCTCTCTTTTTGCGCTCTAACTTTTGCTAAGGCCGCCCATTCTGGGTTTGCAACCTTGCGAGCTTTATTCTTCTTTTCTTTTCAATTCTTTTCATTTCATTTCTTCTTCTTTTTCTTTTTCATCTTTTCTTTTCATTTTCTTCATTTTCCTTCTTTTCTTTTTTTTTTTTCATTCTTTGCATTTTTCTTTTTTATTGTTCTTTTTCTTCTTTTTCTTGCTCTAACTTTTGCTTGGGTCGCCCTTCGGGGTTTTCGGCCCAGTGAGCCTCTCAAGGGTAAAAGTGTAGCTTTGTCCATGTTTAATGGTTTGAGATCTCGAAGTCATCTGAATCCAGGAGAACGGCTGTTATTCGCTGATGATGTAGAAGTCCATCCAATGGGGGGTGAATTTGCCCCTAGTGTTGTGGATAGGAACTTGGTTGTTCTTCAGCAATACTTTCTTCTTTCCTCCCTTCTGGGATTTGGCATTCTTGCCGATCTTCATTAGCTTGAGCAATGACCTCATTTTTGACTCTTAGAGCACATTTGACATTTTTTGCCCCTAGTTCGAGGGATGCTTCTTATCCGGCTTTGCAAGCTTTCTTTTGATTATTTCTGACCTCCTTGCCCCTAGTTCATAGGTTGCTTCAAATCTGGCCACACAGGCTTCACATTGTGGTTGACCGTTGAACATTCTGAATTAAGGTTCAAGGTTTGGAAGCAAAAGGGTTGAGTCTCGAGGCTGAGAGCGATCCTAAGCTGCACAATCTCAAGAGCGATTCCACACAGGTCTTCGTAGAACCACGCAAAACATTTTTTAAACTCTTTTAAGAAAGCGACTAATCGTTTGTGTCGAAGACAATGCAAAACCAATCTAGATCAAGCCAGGATCCTTCTCACTCACATTAACAAACATGATCTCAATCATTAAGGGCTTAGCATGCCTCTCTTTCTCTCAATTGATCAAATTTTTTGCAAATCCCAAGGAATTCCTTTCTCTTTGTTTTCATCACAATGTTCAAAAAGTTTTGAAAAAACTCAGGTCAATGTAATGATTTCAAAGCACAAAAAAGACACAGTTTTTAGTCAAATACTGCCATCTCATTCAGAACTTCTGGCATAACTAGCACAAGGCAGAAGCAAACACAAGAGTGTGAAAATCACTGTTGTTCATTCATATCTGTTGGCATTACTGGCTCCAAGGCAGAAACAGACTCAAAAGAAAACGAAAAAACAAACACAAAACAAGCAAGTGATGTCCGAGGTAACACCCCCAAAATCACCCGACTCCAACAAAACAGGACTGACTCGGTACAACAAGATAGACCCAACTGACTTAGTAAGAAAAGGCTAACTCTGTACAACACAACCCAATACCCAAGTTAGAAAGTAAAGTAAACAGCATTTGCAAATGCTCAAAATAGTGCGTGCCATCACCACAGCTGGAGTGAACTAAGTGCCATCCACAGGTGGTTCATCTCCCGATCACATGGTCACATTATCCCCCAAGTTCACCGATCCAGTGCCGAAGACTTTGCAGAGCTTGGCGCGGCAATGACCCCGTCGTCAATCAAATCTTGCACTTCGTGGCGAAGACGAAAGCAATTGTCAGTGCCATAACCGATTTGTTGATGGAAGGCACAGTACTGGGCAGCATCATGCATAGCCGAAAGAGGATTCGAGAGAGGCCGAGGCTCAAGGGGTTTGAGATGGCCTTGTCCAACAAGGATTTGGAGAGCTTTGGACAAGGCAGAGGGCATGGAAGACCCTCTGACCTCGGGGTTGGTACTTCGAGGTTTGTGGATTTTTGCTGGACGCACCAGCAAAGGGATTGGCAGGTGCTGGCCTGGTTTGCTGACCTCTTCCGAGTGGAGGATTAGAGCTAACAGGATCGTTTCTGGTACGATGGCCCTTCTCCCGGTTTTCCTTTTGCTTCGAACTGCTCTCATTCTGAGTGATGAAAGTATCCTCCACAATCTTTGCAACAATTGCGAGCACTTGCTGTTTGTTTAGCCCTTCCGCTTTCAAAGCCTCCACAGCCCACAAAAGGTGTTCATGGGGATCAATGCCTACCCCTACCTTGTTCTTACCTCTTGCCTCCACTTTGCCAAGGGATTGGCCTTCTTCCAATACAACCCGTCCTAAGATTGGGGAGCCTTTTGTCGTGAAACTCCTAGCATGTGATGTGGTCGATGAAGGAGCCAATGTCCCAGAGGCTAGATTTGTCACAGTTCTTTGAAGATCTTCAATCATTCTCATCAACTCAGAAGTAGTGGGTTCACAGGTTTGAGATGATTGGGATTCAAATGCACCCATCATGCATAAGTCCATGCTTTCCGGAATGAACACCTCAGGCTTAGGTAAATGGGCTGGGGTGATGTATATACTGGGGTCATAGGTGGATGGTAGTGTATAGACTAGATTAAGGTGTAGAGGTGACGAATCAGTACTAACCTGAGGTCCTTTTGGTGGAGCTAGGGTCTCTTCATCAATAAGATCCTGAATCTTATGACGGAGGCAGATGCAACAGTTCGTATCATGACCGCGCTATTGATGATAGGCACAGTATTTAGCTGGGTCATGTCTTGGTGGAAGAGGATTTGGAAGGGGTTGGGGTTCTAGGAGTTCTAGGTGCCCTTCTTCTTGCAGCATTTTCAAAGCTTGAGAGCGACTCATGTAAAGAGGATGGAATTTTCGGGCTTGGAGCCGATTTGAAGTGGTTGGTTTTTGGCCATTGAAGGAAGGGGTGATAGTGTCTACTTCTGAGCATTTCGCAATTGTGCCACCTTCAATAGTAGCATTGGAATTGTGAGCAACATTCCTCTCCAAAGGCTCATTATCTTCCATAAAGATCCCTTGTCTTATGGCATCCTCGATTTGAACCCCCATTTCATGAAAGGCTGGAAAGGTAAACAGAGGTAGGACGACCATCTTTTGCAACAGCTTGCCATGTAGATTCCGAAAAATCATCCTGATCTGATCTTTGTCGGAAGGCCATGTAGTCATCATTGAGGGCTTTGCTCTCCATCTCGCCACGAACTCTGAGAAACTCTCCTTTGGCTCTTGGCGGGTGACTTCGAGATCACGAGTTGTGACCTTGATCTGTGTATTGTAGGAGTATTGAGCAATGAAGGCCTCAGCCAGCTCTTCCCAGTTCTGTTTCACAGAGTCCTCTAATTTCGCATACTAGATTGCGGCTATCCCAGACATGGTTAGGCCAAATAGAGACAACTTCTGGGCTATGGTCAAACCCATTGGCCTCAGGATATCGAAAAACAGGTGAAGGTGCACCATTGGGTCTCCAGAGCCATCGAAGCGGTTGATATGAGGCATTTTGAATCGGTTCGGCAGAGTCACGGCCGAATCGATGTACCCATCCTCAATATCCATAATGGACTTCACGCCCTGAGACTTTTTGAACAGCTTTTCTAGCTTGCTCACTTTTAGTGTTGTGGGGTCCACTTCGAACTCAAAGGGAGAATCCGGTAGGTTGGTGGGTGTGGGTGCCTTGGACAGCTGGGGTAGGATTGAAGACGGAGCCGGCCCCGTTGGGATGTCCGTATCTTCTTGGACATTTGCTGTCTCCCCGAGTATTGGGACTCTTGGTGGGGGAGGAGCTGGGTGTGAAGTGGATGCCCCGGTTTGCTACTGTAGCCTGGCGATTAACTCTGCCTGTTAGGCCATAACCTCGGCCTGGCGTGCGGCAAATTCTGCTTGACGGGCAGCATCCTGCTGCATGGCTTGCATACTTTCCTGGAGCTGACGTATCATCTCTTCCATACCTGCCATAGAGTGTTGGTTTATCTAAACAACTGGTATATCTGTCCCTGCAGTAGAAACTGAGACCTCAGCCTGACTGTTCATTGGTGGGGTAGATAAGGGCCACTGATCTGGTAACTGCTGAACTGGTGATCTATGCCTGACTGGCCCTTTTACCCTGCTTCTGGTAAAGGAGCACTGATTTTCCTTGAACTAAATCTCTGACCTGACAAAGTCTATCAACACAAGTCCGATGAACCTCGGGGGATATTGGAGCCTTCTGAAGCTACGGTTCCAAGACTACCTTGCAAAAGAGAAAACAGGCAGCATCTCAGCCCAATTTCACTGGAATAGATGTGAGCATAGCTGAATGACTGCACTCTCTACTGAATTCTACCCAAAATTCTGCCTGTAAACTGATACCCTCAGGTAAAACTG
Source organism: Camellia lanceoleosa (assembly GCA_025200525.1). Lineage (NCBI taxonomy): Eukaryota > Viridiplantae > Streptophyta > Magnoliopsida > Ericales > Theaceae > Camellia > Camellia lanceoleosa. The sequence goes on from CM045772.1 coordinate 57,156,111, forward strand.
ATTCCCCCAAAATACTGATGCCCTCAGGCCTGATACCCAAACTTGCAAACTGATATATGCATTCCTTGTAGAGGCACACTCTAAAAGCACATAACATGCAACTGAGAGCCAAAACACCCCTATGGTGGGGTAGGGTTTCCTTGTCCTATTTGTCAAGAGCTAGGGTTTCACTACGCACGCAACGGTTTCAAACAACCTACAATCGGGTAAGCAACATGTCCTAGTTTGGAATGGTCACTATGGATTCCAATATGCACTAGGTCGAATGGTCAAAAAGGATGCCCCGGCAAAAATCGGGGTTTGTGTTCCCATCGTGGCAGAGCCCCCATAACCAGTCAGCCTTATGACACGCTTCTCAACGCAAGCCTCCGGCAAACCGTTCAGGAATAGCAGATGGCAAACACGGTGTCCTAGGCGCACCAATGCAAATGCAATGCAAAGAAACATATAAGTGCAATCAAAACAAGATATCATGACTTCGAGTCAAGTTCTTTAAATCCCTAGCAGAGTCACAAGAAAATGTAGACGCGTCCGAACGTCCCGGGAAAATCCCGTTTTGTTCATTAGGCTCACTATAGTTCGAACTCAAATGTCACAGTTCTGAATCTAATCTCGCAAAGTGCAATACAAGACCGATAAATCACCAAAGAGTCCAATCCGGTAAATCGTTTTGAAAAACTCATTTTTAGAAAGAAGTGCCAAACATGGACTGCTTTGCTAGATATAGAGTCGCCACCTAAATATTTATTTTGGGGAATTTAGGAAACCCTGACTCGTTGTCTAAGGCCACGCGTCCGTCATCACCAAAGTTGCCTCGGCTCGGGAACTTGGGTACGAGAGGGGAAGGTCATCTATGAGCACCCCCACTCGCCCGATCAAAGATCGTCCTGTACTAAGCATGATATCTTATTTTTGAAAACACATGTGCTCTTATTCTGATTATTAACCTAGAATTACTATGTGATGCGCACAGCATACAAGTATAGACTAGATTACCTAAGTTGGAACAAAGCATTGCATATTTGTTTTGAAAATGGTTTGCTACTCGCAAGTAGGCTAAAATACGGATTTTGCCACCCTCAAGTGGGCTTAGAAAAACATGGTGATTTGCCACTCTCAAGTGGGCTTAAAACTCACAATCAATGAATTGTCCCAATTCAAGTAACCCAACCTTCACCTACAGGCATTCATGCAATTATATTACATAAGCAAATAGCCTCATGGCAAGCATGCTATCATGGCAACACTCACACTCATGCAAGATGCTAAAGCATAAACACTTACAGTGTACTCCGAGCCAAAAAAGAAGCTAGTTAGTAATCAATGCATGATCCTAGCTATGTCAAGAATGCCTACTGCAACACATACAAAATGCAACTAAGATAGGCTCGGCTATTCTAAAATGTCATGTGAGATACAACTTGATACATGTATTCAACTTGGAATTGAAGTACAATGCAGTTAGTATGATGCGCCGAGCCCGGTGCATGCAAGACAGATGAACGGATGCAAACATGCGAGCATAAGGATGCTAATTGAAACATGCCCTAAAACTAACCATCGTAAGCTAGTAAATAAAAGGGAGAAAGAAGTGGAGGTTGGAAGACATGCATCACACACACGCACACTTATTACAAAATTTGCCCTCTCGACGGAGGGTCCGAATAATTAATACAGAACTGACTAATTAACTAACTATTCTAGCTAATTAATTATTACAAAACAAGTTGAAACAAATAACTATTCTAAGTTAACAAAGCACTAAAATGGCCTCATGACGAGGGATGCATGCATGCTCGAATCGCCTCGCTCGGAAATCCATCGCGATGCCCCAACTTGCCTCTGTTTGCAACTGACCTCAGAACACTGCACAAAGCTCTAGAAGGCTGAAACTCCACCCTGGGAATCTGTGGGAAGGTTGCTGACCAGCTATTGGCCTTGGAGACCACTTACCGACCACTTTTGTGGTGAAAAACCAGAAAAAGTGGTCAGCCAGCCACTAAATTTGGTCGGTTGACCAGTTTCTACCCTTGGTTTCTGGTTTTCTGCAACATAAGGCAAGAGAGAGAGATGGCAAAGTATTCGCAACACATGTGTACACGACCACTCTCCCCATCATTGCATAAGCTCAAGGGAGTGTAGTCCTTGACCCTCGGGCCACCAATCACGCATCTCGATGCATGATGGCCGAGGAGTCGAATTGCACGACTCAACGTGAAACGAATGCACATACAAGCACCTAAAGCCAACAACTCCATCATGGGTAGTCAAGAGTGTCGACGACCGGGAATCGAGGCACGTTTCAACATTTCAAGAATGAAACGTCCCTCGTTCCCCGTGTTTGGACTAACCCTATTCCAAACACGATGCAACCAACAAGGCATGCACCAATGCAACTCTAGCATGCAATCTTAATGCAATGCAACTAAGTCGTGCAAACATGCAAGGGATAACATGCAAACATGCAACTAGCATACACAATGCTATGAACTAAGAATGGCATAGTCAATGCACATGACACTTAGCATACACAATGCACGTAGAAACTAACATACACAATGAGATGAACAAGGCATGCACAATGCAATGATCAATCATGCGACAACATGGTATACTCAATGCTATGAACTACAATGGCATACTCAATGCAAAATGGACTTAAACCAAAATGGATAGGCCTCAGCCATGCCCAACTCAGTGGCCATTGGGATGAAATGAAGGCACGAAATACAAAGCATGCATGCACAATGCATTGGCCAATACAAGAGGCCCAAGAGCACAACTCTCAAGAGTGCTCAAAGAGTGACAAATGTACAAGTGTAAATACACTAAGTGCACTGAAATTAAGTAAGAAATGATGCCAAATCATTCAAACAAAGCAAGTAGAGCGTGCAAGGGTCCTAAGGCATGAGAGCTATCAAAAAGGGCTAAACATAAGGCATGTAATGCATGGAAAATATGCATGAACTAAGCATGGAGGGAGTTGAAATAGGTCTTAACAAAGACCAAAATGTGCTAAGATGGGGGCCCAAAGTCCTAGGCATGCAAGCATACACACTAAGGCATGAACTAGGCAGCAATGCATAACCATCAAAGGCATTCAAAACATGAACGAAATGAGAACATGGCAAGTCTATATGTTCTGAAATGTGATGTTATGTGATGCCAAATCAAGTACACAACACAAATAAAGCATGCAATGGTGCTCAAAGCTTGAGGCAAGCAAGAGCATTTACACTACAAGTATACAAAACATGAAGCATGTGATTAAGACAACCAAAAAAAGTCATAGTACATGTTAATATGAGACTAAAACATGCATGGATGGAAGCCAAAATGTGCTAGCATGAGGGGCATGAGGCATAATGCATACAAGGCAAATAAGGTGGATTACACTACACCTATTAGGACCAAGCATGGGATGACTCAACCAACAAAAATCAGAGTTATATAATGGCAAAATAACCCCAAATAAGCACTGAAATGATGGCTCGCAAGCAAAGGCATGAATACATACACAATGGCTCATGTTAAGGCATAAAGGGGGAACCCTCCAACGCATTGATTGAGTGACAAATGCAAGTGCACGGCCATGAAACATGGATTGAAATAGCATAACTAATGATGCCAAATCATTGAAATGAGCCAAGTAATGCATGCTAGTGGACCCGATGCACAAAGCAAACAAGCTAGGTTGAACCAAAGCTATACAAAGCAAGTCATGGATGACCAAGACAACCAAAATCATATCTTAAACATGGAAAAATATGAACAAAGTCTTCTTGAAGTCAAGCCAAAAGTATGCTAAAAAGACATGTGCCAACATGATGCATATTAGGCTATTTCATGGGATTGCATGGCAAGTGTATGGAGCATGCAAAGGCCAACCGAACCAAACCAAAACAGAGTCATGACCTGGTAAAACATCACCAAAAACATGCTAAAATGGGAAGAAAACAAGCTAGAATGACATGTCAAGGCATGAAGCATATAAAGCTAGTTTAAGGGATTTACACTACAAGTGTATTGGGCATGCAAGAGCCAACCAAACTAACCCAAAATAGATCTAAGGCATGTTAAAACATCACCAAAAACCTACTGAGATGGCTCGAAATCAAGCTAGAAACACATGCTCAAACATGAGGCATACAAGACTAGATTGTGTGATTTACACTACAAGTGTATTAACCATGCAAGGGGTGACCAAACTAAGCAAAAAAAGTGGTATGCCTCAACAAAATAACCACAAATACAAGCTAAGACATGGCCAACACACACTTACCAAAGGTGCTCAAACATGAGGCAAATGAAGCATGTAAAGAGAACACAAAGGAGAGAGGGTGACCATCTCCTTCTTAGGACCTTAAAACACCATCCCCACCACTAGAATCCCTCTAGATTTCATTGGTGAGAAGGCCAATACAAGGTGGTCCCGAAGCTCACAAAGATGGCACAAAAATGAGGCCAAACAAGGCCTAAGAGGGGGTAAACAATCCCAAACACCAAAGTGATCTAAACAAAGATCAAAAGCATGTAAAAACACAACTTTTATCAGTTATAAGTTAAGCTCAAAACAGCATGCAAGATAGGCTAAAAGCTTAAGCAAGAAAGGGGGATTTAAGGTTCAAAAACTCAGCCTTGATGAACTTCTTCAAAGCTGCACCTCCAGCAAGTTTTTTTGAGCTTAAACCAAACCAAAAACTCCAGAAACAACCTCAAGATGCCTCAGCAACAAAAGGATGGTGCTTGGCTAGGAGGTTGTGTGCACAAGTGAAGAGACAAAGCACTTTAAGGCACAAAATATGGAGATATAGAGGGAGATATATGCTCAAGCCTTAGGAAAAATTCAGAACCTAAGCCAAGAGAGAGAGCCTTTTCTCTTATAGAAAAACAAGCACCAAGCTTGTTGAAGAAGTTTGAAGCTAGATGCAATCCCTCCATACACGTGTATGGAGGATGCAATTTGTGCACTCCAGCTGGCACAGCTGGCATCCACAACACCTGTAGAATATGCCAGAAGGCCGCCGACCAGTTAGAGTGGTTGGCCCGCCACTTTTTCTGGTCGGCCGACCACTTTTCATGAGAAAGTGGTCGTCCAGCCACTTTTTCTGGTCGGCCAGCTAGTTTTTCTGGTCGTGCAGGAAAATTTTGCTTTCCAGGTCCAACTTCAAATGGCCATAAATCCTTCCTATGGACTCATTTTCAGGTCATTATTTTGTCCAAATTGAAGCCCCAGAAGTAATCTTTCCAATGGTGGTAGCCTTGCATCAAAATTCCAACTGTAAGAAAAGTTATGCTTGTTTTGGTGAAGCCGCGCAGTTTTGGTCCTACCCGGATTCATGCCGAACTTCTCCCAAACTAGTTTTCTTCTCTCCTTTCCTCTTTTCTTCAACTCCAAACCCCTAAACAAAGTGTTTTGAAAGATTTTTTCAAATATTTCATCTCTCTTTCATTAATTTTCACTTTGTCCTTACTCGGTTTACCGAAAAGCGCGACATTTAACAAAATGCAAGTGTCGGAACATCATAGAAACTTTATTTTCAAAACATTTTGAAAGAGAGGTTTCAAGGTCTAAAATCTTTTGATCAAGATTGTTTTGGTCCAAAAGGGGTATGAAGTTGAGATTTGTCTCTCTCCTTGCTGAAGAAACTGAACTTTTGCCCTGCACACATTTCTCCACCAAGTAAACCATCAGTAGTGCCCAAGTCTTAAGGGCGGTCAAAAGTGGGGTGTCTAAATGGAGCCATAATCATGAATTGAACTTTGATTCTTTGGATTTGTTGGATTTAGGAGTCAATTTCTTTATATTTGCTTGCTTTGAGTTTGATTGTGAGAAGTTGGGCCTTAATCCTTAGATTTTGCGTGATTTGAACTCAAAGTGAAGATCTAATTGAACTTGAAAGGAATGAAGAAACTCATGAAATCATAGAAGATAGGGTTAAGATTTTAGAATTTAAGCAAGGTTTAATCCAATTGAGCTTGATTTGCACTTTAATTATGTATATATATATATATCATGTTTTTGAAGTGGATTTACATGAATTGAGGCTTGAAAATGAGTTTGGAAGCCTGAAGCTTGAACCAATTTTGGACTACTCACTTTAACCCAGAACCGCATGTGCGGCTGTGACCCCCGCACGTGTGAAACACAGGACAAAACAAAGCATTGTATTTTGCTTTAATTACGTCGTCGGACGAGGACTTCTCCACATCACGGAAAACAAGGAAAATTTTGTTTACCTTTTGTTGACTTCTTCGACCTTCTGGACATGTTTCTGACCTCTTGTAGACCCTCCGGGAAATTAAAAGAAAATTAGAGACCTATTGAGAAATAAGCGAGTGAATAAGAAGAGAAGTGTACGAATTGAACGAATTGTTTATTAAATTTGTATGTGTGCTATGTTGTGTAGGTTGTAGGCACAAAGGATCATCTCAAGGCCTAAATCACTGTGAGTAATAAAGTTGTATAAATATGTTCTTAATTATTATTTTGAAAACAATATGAATGTTGTATATATATAGATTTCTGGCATTATGTTATGATATGAATGAGTCCCGATGAATGCTTTATGAATGT